>CDFC01060429.1:88051-128077 GCA_000826385.1 Acanthamoeba rhysodes | reverse complement strand
CACACACACACACACACACACACACACACACGTCTAAGTACAAGCCAACACGGTCAAGGGCGAGCGCTCCACAGTGACTAACGCACATGTTGACTCGGATGATGACGGTGCTGGGCAGGGCGGATTCCCTACCGGCCACACCTTCGATCGGCTTCAACACCAGCACGTCCTAGCCGAGTAGGTGGGCACACGAGACATGCGACTCAGTAAAAAATGCCAAGAAACCACGCAGGGCGGGGAGCAGGTGATGGGAGAGATCGGCGCACACCTCGTCTTCGACGCCGTAGCTGGCGACGAGGGCCAACGGATCGAGCAGCCAGACCCCGCCCTCCTCGTCCTTGGCCTCCATGTAGAGACCCCGCGCACCCGCACCCACTCCGCTCTCCTCTCCCGATCTGGCCGCACCAACAAAATTGAGCCAGCCGCTGTACAGCGACGGGTCACTCCCCAGCTGGGCCACGTCCTGCACGAGCGTGCGTGTGCGGTGATGTGCGTCGTGTGCAGGCGTGTCGTGTGAGAGGTTGAGGGGTGTAGCGATGACTCCAAGAGCACACGCACCTCCATGAGGTTGTTCACGGTCGAGCTCAGTGGGTGGAAAGGAACGCGCCAACCATCGCCTGCTGCGGAGGAGCCGCTTGGGTCGTCGCGCGCGCGCGTGGCCAGGCGCACGCGAACGTGTTGCGTGGTGGCCTTCCCTCGGCCGCGCGAAGCAGTGGACCGCGTCGTTGAATCTGTCGACGCACTGGCCTTCGCTTCTCTTCGTGGCCCGTACTCGATCACCGACCTAGCCAACACATATTTGCCTCTAACGCGCTCAGCTTGTGTGATGCGTGTTGTGCATGCTGGGCGTTGTGTGTCGTGTTTAGTTCGTACCCGGAATGAAGAGGGTACGACAAAGCAGCCAAGGCGTCCTGGAGCTGCGTGCGCTGTCCGTTGTAGGGATCGCATAGATACAAGACCCAGCCCTGAGTCTGCGCAAAGACCGGGTGGTCAGAAGTGGAGAGTGGTGGGGAGTGACTAAGGTCTCGGCGACTGGGGCCCGGAGATTTACCTGGGAGGCCGGAAGGGCAAGACCGAGGCCTAGCCGCTGTTTGACTTCCAGGACCAGGTCGTCGGGTCCGATGTTGGCGGTCACCTGCACGCCCACGGTAGGTACCGCCACGCGACAGCTCACACCGCCAGCCCCTGAATACGCGACGGCCATGCAGCCGCTAAGTACAGTGCACGGGAAAAAGAGCAAAAAGCGAAGAAAGAACGAAAAGAGTCGGTACTCGAGTAAAAGAAAGAATCGATAGCCTGGGCGGCCGCCGCTGCTTTCTCCCGCGGTCGAAACTGGAGCGAATCCTAGCAATGTGACGTCGGCAATCAGATATGAGTATCGCTCCGATTCCCCTAGTAGAAGAAGAGTGATACCTCGAGTGAGAGGCCCAGCGGAAGGATGAGCGAAGATGGCTCGAGGAGCGTGGCCCGGTCCTTCTCCAACGCGTCTGCTCGCAGCAGAAAGAGTCCGTAGCCCTCCACCGATACCTCTGCCCTCTCCTGCACCCAACACCAGCAGCTCTGAGTCCTCTTTTGCAGTTTGTGCGCCGTGAGAGTGCGGTTGTGCATGTGTTGTTCAGTACCCCTGCATTGTCGCGTAGGAAATGAATGATGGCGACGGTGAGGTCCTCCACGGTGGTGCTGAAGTCGATATGGAACTGTCGCACGAAGTGAGACCGCGCCGTCGCCGCGGCGCTTTCGCCGTGGACCTGGTGCTGGTCCTCGGCGGCGGCGACTCGGCGCGCCTCCTCGCATTGGAACAGGGCCGCTAGTATGGGGAACACCTCGGGTGCCTCGGCAAACGAGACGTTGACGTGATTCTCCGGCTCCTGCACCACCTTGTGCGGATTGATCCGCAGATGCAGCGTATCCTAGGTCGACACACAACAGACAGTTCACAATTATAGTTTGGGTGCTGCCGTCAGCAATCGTCGGGTGTCGACGAGGGAGAGAGTAGCGTACGGTGGGCGCCAGGTCATATTGGGAGAGGGTATCATCGCCGTCGAGCCAGAAGCCGTCTTCGGATTCGGCCGCAGCGTCGGGCGTGGCCGGAAGGTTGCCGAGGCTCCGGCTGGTTGGGAGGGTCATGGTGCTGCTCGTCCGCGCATAGGTCGACCCCGTGCGGCCCAGGGTCACGTTTCCCGAGCTGCCCGACAGCGCCGCTGTCGCAGAGCTGGGCGATGAGCCACTGGTGGTCGTGGCTGTCGTGGCTGTCGTCGGCGTCGGCCCGGCACCACTGTTAAAGAGCTGGATCTTCTCCTTCACGGTCGATGAGCTGGAGCCCAGGCTCGTGACGACCCCGCTGCTCGACGACATGAGGCCGGACTCGACCCGGTGGCCTCCACCCTCAGCGCCGGCAATGGTGTCACCGCCGCCAAACGACGACGGGTCCGATGGGTCTCTGCGCCGTCGACGGCGCAGGCTCTGAGCTGTGGTCTCCTGGAACGAATACTCCTCGGGGTTCTCCTCGGCACCCAAATACTTGCCCACTAAGTACTTCACCGCTTCCTACATAGAGCGGAAATCAATCGGATTTGAGACTTAGCACGACACGACCGCACGCAGGCACACGCACACGGGCAATGCCCAGCGAAGAGGTACCTTGACTGTGGTATCGTAATAGTATTTGAGGGTAAACTTGGCGGCGACGCCCGCCTGTGCGGTCTTGGGGTGCGGCTGAACCTTGATGATGTGCGGTCGCTTCTTCCACTGCAGCAGATAGCGATCAGGCTTCATCGAGTGCAGCCCATATGCCGCGATCTGCTTCTCCCTGTCATGTGTGCGTGCGTGTGCGTGTGCGTGTGCGTGTGCGTGTGCGTGTGCGTGTGCGTGTGCGTGTGCGTGTGCGTGTGCGTGTGCGTGTAGTGGTGCGCATGTTAGTAACAGTGCGCTACTGGGACATTGCAGGCTACTTGCCTGTCGATCCAGAAGCTGTCCGACATGCTGGGCGAAAGCGGAGACGAGGAGAGGGCCTTCACTGCTCCTGCGGAGCCTCTGACCACGCAGTAGAGGTCGAAATCGAACAG
The DNA here is from genome assembly GCA_000826385.1 of Acanthamoeba rhysodes. Lineage (NCBI taxonomy): Eukaryota > Discosea > Longamoebia > Acanthamoebidae > Acanthamoeba > Acanthamoeba rhysodes. Next base: position 125,012 of record CDFC01060429.1, on the reverse strand, counting down.
TTCCTGCACCCTGGGACCGGCAGAACGAGGAATAGAGCGGAGGTGGTGTGAGCGGTGGACTAAAGGGTGGATGCCATGAGGGTAGGTACCGCTTGTTGTGATCTTCGGTGGTGCCCTCCACGATCACCTCGGCCAGGTCACCGCCAAGCGCAGTGGGATCGACCAGGATGGATCGCTTGGTGCCGTCTTCCATCGTCACCACCAGCGGTGGTGGCTTCTTCTTCAACTCGACCACTTGATCCTGTGCACTCGCGCTTCGTCAGCGACACGACACAAAACACACAAACACACGACACACACGACACACACGATTCGTACAGGGCGTATGGTGTATGAGGAGAGGAGCTGCTGACTGTCGAGCCAGCGTGCGGGCGGCGTGTAGGGCGCAGCAGCTGACGCGAGCGAGGCGTCAGCCAGCGGCGAGGTGGAGAGGTACACGGACGACGGCGACTGCGAGGCGTAGGTGGACGCAAACGGGTTGCCGAAGGAGGGGTCGACGGCGAGCGCCAGGCCGTACAGGCCGGGGTCGTCGGCCAGCGGGTTGCGCATGAAGAGCTGCTCGAGCGCGCCCTGCACGGTGGTGTCGACCGGGAACACCACCATCCGCACCATGCGCCGCTCCGGCACGCTCACGCGCACCATCAGCTCCTTCCGCTCCTTCTCCTGCTTCTCTTTCTCTCTGTCCCTCCTCTCCTTCGACTTCTTGTCCTTCTTGCCCGATGAAGCGGTGGAGGAGGTGGGCACGAGGTCGGATGATGAGGATGGGCTGGCAGGTGGCGAGAACGGACCCGGCCGCGCCTTCTTCTTGTCCTTCCTGCTCGGCTTCTTCTCCCTCCTGCTGCTCTTCTTCACCTTGCTGGATGAAGATGATCCATTGGATGGCTCCCCCTCTTCATCCGTCGCCGCGATGGAGAGAGAATCGAAGGTGGGGGGCGTATGTTCGCCTTCTTCGCTCCTCGCCTCGACCTGCGAAGCGTTTCCTTGCCTTTCCTTTTCTTCTTCCTCTTCCTCTTCCTCCTCTTCGCGATCAGATTTGTTTTGGGCCGCTACGTCAGGACCTTCATTCTTGAGGCTCGCGAGATCTTCATCAATGGAATGGGAAGAGCCCGATGAGCTCGTGAAGGAGGCGCGTATGGTGTAGCCCCCCGCCTCGGCTGCGGCCTCGATGTCCGCCCAGGCGATGGGACGTTGACGGTAGGACGATATGCTGCGATTGGCTCTGTGCGGGCTCGCCGCATCCGCCGATATCGCCGGCGTCCACTGTCGCTGCTCCATTCTAACCCCCCTACCCTCTCGCTCTCTCCTCCCTTCCAAGCTCAACCCTGCTCAAGCTCGGCTCTCTCTGGCTGGCTGCAGTGGTGGTCACACCCTCCCCCCCCTCACCTTCGTTCTTCTTGGTTATATGTCGACACAAAAATTGCAGGTCGTTTCTTCTTGATGACATCATGATCTGGTCGTGAATGAAGGTGCGGTGGCTACTCAGAGGGCTGGACAGGATCCTTCAAGAAGAAGATCTTGAGTCTGTTTTTTTAAAATGTGAGTGTGGGGTTGAAGAAAGGATGGAGGGTTGGGTCAGTTCTCGAGAAAGCAAAATGATTCGGGCGCGAGTGGTAGGTACCTGAAGGCGTCGACGCCGTTGAGGTAGTACCGGCAGAGTCGCTTGTCCTTGATGAAGCCGAGCCTCTCGTAGAGGGCGAGCGAGCCCTTGTTCGTGACCTCGGTTTCCAGCACGACCTCGTCGCAGCCGTCCTCCTTCATTGTGTTGATGGCTCTCGTTACCAGTTGCGAACCTGGTCGGCGAATCGATCACCGGTGCAACGCAACGCAACACGCACTCGATCAGCGCTTCGGACTTCTTGGCCAAGAACGCTTCGATCGAGACGGAGGAAGAAGGGAGTGCGCACCGATGCCCTTCTTTCGGTAGCCGTCCTCCACGGCAAGCATGGCGATGTACCCTCGGTAGCTTCCCCTGTGGTTGTCCAACTTGCACACGATGCTGCCCACCATTCGGTTGGAGCTGGCGTCGAATGCCTGCCGTACACGACATTAGTGCCAGACCAACGAGGACACGAGGCGCGCACGCGCACATCGAGCGCAGACGGCGCGGGTACCAGGACGCAGAGTCGCGGCCAATTGTTGATAAAGTAGCGGTAGGTGTAGATGGAGTAGGGTTCAGAGAGGTCCTTGGCAAAGAGCTCCATGATGGCCTGCATCTGGGACTCGTCCTGGTACGTGTCGTAGCGAATGCCGTTCACTTCTGCAGGCGGAGCATTGCTACTGGGTGAAGATCGAGGAGTAGGAGTCAGTAAAAGAACGATGCAAACGATGTCACGAGCTTCGATTGGTGGCAATTTCCAGTGAACGGGGGCTGCGAAAAGAGATGGGCTGGTACGATTGCTTCGTATTTTGGCCTTCCGGAGTAGAATTGGCACCTTTCTTCTTTCTTCGTCGAGCCTTCTTTACCTTCTCGCCCTCAAGCGCAACTGCTGCCGACTCTGCGCGCTGCTTCTCTTGCTCTTGCGCCGCTTCCATCGCGCAATCGTATCTGTGTTTGATTTGGTTTATTATTCCTTTTATTCCAGCTTTTCCATTTTTTATTTTGTGAGGTATGCAGAGAATGCTTAAATTTCCGTATTTTTCTTTGCTCTTTCTTTTCGCTTGAATCTGTCCATTTGATCACATCTAGATCAGGCTAGTGCGTGCGGCAGCAGTTTGGATCTCTCATCAGCGCCGCGTAAACGAATTAGGGACATCGCAGTGCGAAATCGACGAAATCGACCTCTCTTGAACTCGATTTTTTTTTTCCGCCATGTCAGGACACAGCGTGAATGGAAAGAAGGTGGAGGACATGATCGTAAAGGACCTCCAGGCCGAACTCAAGAAGCGAAATGCCAGCACGTCGGGACGCAAGGCAGATCTCTTCGCGCGCCTGGTTGCTCTGATGGACCAAGAGGACCAGCCCAAGGAACAAGAGGGGGCTCCGAAGGAGGGGGAGGTCGATGGTGGCGAGGGCGAAGCTGCTGAAGGCGAGGCGGCAGACACCACCACTGCACCCAACCAGAGTGAAGACGAACCGGCCTCGAAGATGGAAGATGAGGTGCAGGACAGCGAGGAGGAGAGCACCACCCCCGACCACACAGAAGCTCAGCCTGAAGCCAAGGAGGGGAGCCAGCCCGAGGAAGAGGAGAAGACAGCAGAGCAGCGCGAGGAGGCCGAGCCCCAGACGAACGAAGCTCCTCAGGCAGACGCTATGGAAGAGGAGAGGGAGCAAAGGAAGCGCAAAGTGGAGGAGGTTGCGTCCGACGCGGCGCAGGAGGAGGCCGAGGTGAGAGAGGAGAGCGAGGAGCCGGCCCGCGAGGAGACGACAGCGGCTGCTGAAGGAGAAGACGCAAAGCACTCGGCCAACGGCGAGGGATCAGCGGCCAAGAGGCAAAAGCGCGATGACGGGGCCGAGGCTCAGCAGCGTGGCAGGCGCCTCTTCGGCAACGCTCTCCCCACGCGCGAGCCGCGCGACAATGACAACTCGGAGAGGTACACCGGCCTCACACGACGACACGATACACACCACAGCGCTGCGCATACTTGGATTGTCAACTAACAAACCACTTCGTGTTCATTTATCCCTGTAGGCACCAAGAGATGGAGCGCGAGCGTGGCCACGACAGGGAGAGGGTGCGAGAGCGCGAGAGACAGCGCGAGCCCGAGAGGTCTGAGCCTGCCAAGGAGGACTCTCGCAGGATTGCTGCCGTGCCGCGCCGTGCCTCGCAGCCAGACCTCGCCGAAGACGAGCCTCGGACCAAGGCCATAAATTGTACTCTCACTTTCCACCTCGCGAGCTTGTTGTTGTGTACGCGTGCGTGTCTCATGTTTCCTTGTTGTGTATCTACAGCTGTGCCTCCTCCTGCCAGCGAGCCGACCAACACGCTGCTGGTACGCAATTTTGTGCGTCCTTTCACCTTGAAGGCCGTAAAAGATCTTCTCGCAGAGACAGGCACCGTCACAAACTTCTGGATGAACGACATCAAAACGCATTGCTACGTCTCGGTACGCACGCTACCTCTCTTCGATCTATGTTGTCTCTTGAATTACTAACGCCGGAGGTGACTTTCTCCAGTATGAGAGCGCGGAGCAGGCCACCGCTACGCGGGATGCGATCTACGGATTGGTTTGGCCGCCGGGCAACACCTCGAAGCCCCTCACGGCTGAGTTTGCGTCGCCCAAAGAGCTCGAGGAGAAGGCCACGCCCAAGGCCGTGGCCGAGGAGAGGGCCCCGGAGAGAGGCCGCGAGAGGGAACGGTGCGCTGCCCTGCCCTACCCCCAATTTGTTGTTCTCTGCGAATTGCTCACCCATACCCGTGTCCTGCCGACCCATAGTCGAGGAGCCGAGCAGCCACAGCGGAGGGAGAAGGCCGCTCCTGGTATGTGTCGTATCACACCCTCATCGAGACTGCACGTTCGTGCGTTGAGCCAGTGACACTGACCTCGCGCCGCCGTTGGTGCTCGTCCTCAGCAGCGGAGCCTCGTGGCCCTACGCTGGACGATCTCTTTAAGAAGACCAACGCCAAGCCGCCCGTCTACTACATGCCACTCAGCGACGAAGAGGTCGCGCAAAGGCAGAAAGAGAAGGAGGAAAGAGAGCGCCTGGAGAAGGAGCGTCTCCAGAAGGAGCGCGAGGAGCGCGAGAAGAAGAGGAGAAGGAGCAGCAGCAGAAGGTACTCCAGTCTTGCCGCCCACGCATCCCCATCACAACTCCTATTGACCATCGTGCTCTTTGCCCTCCCCCGTACAGCTCGAGCCGCAGCCGCAGCCGCGGCCGAGGCAGGAGGAGGCGGAGCTCGTCCAGGAGCTCTTCGTCCGGGAGCCGCAGCAGGAGCCCTTCCTCTTCGAGAAGCCGCAGCCGCAGCCGAAGCTCTTCGTCCAAGAGCCGCAGCCCTAGGAGCACCTCGAGGAGCAGGAGCCGCAGCAAGTGAGTGTGAGCGTGCCAGGCCGGAAACAACTCTCTTCTGGCTGGAGGGGAGGCCATCGTTGAAGGCGTTTGCATGTTGAGGGGCGGAAAACTCGTGAGCAAGACGCAACGAACATAAACGGTCGTCCGGCGCTCCGCAACGGCTCTTGTGAACTGAACCCGATGGGTGGGGCTCTTGGCGCCAATAATTTTGGCGCGAAACGGTTTTGGCGCGAAGCACTCCAAGGGCATAAAACGCGGGGCGGGTGTTTCCCCGCTTTTCATCGACCATCACTCAGGCGCACGACCACCTCACCCCCCCTTCCCTCCACTCACACACAACATGAGCAACGTCACACTCGAAGAGCTTCTCCGCAAGATCCCCGCCCGCTCGCTCGTCCAGCTCGCTGAATCGGACAAGAATCTCGCGGCCGCCGTTGAGCAGGCCAGGACCAACAAGAAGGGCGAGCTCAAGCCCCTCGCCAGCGCTGACGCCCGCAAGATCATCCAGCACGAGATTCATCGCGTTGCGGGCAAGATCCTTGCCGAGAGCATGACCGTGAAGCAGCGCGCCGACGCTGTGGCCAAGCTCAACATCAACCACGAGGAGCAGGGCAACAACCCCAAGAGCTCCCGCGTCCACAAGAAGAGGCTCCTGGAGGCTCTCGAGGCTTCCGGCGTCGAGGACTTCCTCAAGGAGAACGTCGACGTCGATGCCCTGCTTGAGCTTGGCGAGACCTTCGACCTCGAGCTGTCCTCCAAGGCCACCGCCGAGAAGCTCGCCAGCCAGCTCAACAACCAGATCGAGTACGAGGCCGCCGCCGCCTTCCTTGAATCGTTCTCCAACAGCACCCTGCTCGACGTTGCCTTCGAGATGAAGCTCGCCGAGGCCACTACCACCGCCGCCAACGGTACCGTCGTCGAGGCCATCCTCACCGACACCGAGATCAAGACCCTCAAGAAGCCCGCCATCAAGAAGAAGACCGTCAAGGTTTCCAAGACCAAGCCCAAGCTGGCCAAGGGCGTCACCTACGACGATGTCTACCAGTGGTACGGACCTTTACATCTCTTCTTAGAATTGATTTAGGCCACTCCACCAAATCGTTCCTGATGTGTTTCGTCGCTCACTCCCTCGTTCGTTCCCTTCCAGGTACACTGTGGAGGAGCTGAAGGAGTTCGCCAAGGACAACGAGCTCTTGGTCTCGGGCTCCAAGAAGGAACTCATCAAGCGCATCCTCGCGTGGTTCGACGGCGACAAGGAGAACACGACCGTCGAGGGCTACAAGGAGAAGCTCGCCGCCAAGAAGGAGAAGACCGAGGCCAAGAAGGAGAAGTCCAAGAAGAAGGGAACCAAGAAGTCGGGCGACGAGGGCGAGAAGGCTGCCAAGCCCACCAAGAAGGAGACCGCCGCTGCCACTAAGAAGGAGACCGCCGCTGCTGCCAAGAAGGAGGCCGCCGCCGCCGCCAAGAAGGACGAGGCCGAGCCCGAGGCTGAGGCTGAGGAGGAGGAGCTCGACCTCGACAACCTCAACAACTATGACCTCGCCAAGCTCAAGCAGTACTGCTCGGACGAGGGCATCACCGCCAGCGGCAACAAGAAGCAGATCATCGAGGCCATCCTTGCCTACAACGCCGAGCAGTAAGCCTGCAGGGCCCATCGCCAACGTCATCCACATCATCGCCACAACATGGGGAGAACCTACGTAGAGACAAGAGAGAGAGAGAGAGAGAGAGAGGAGGCATGTTTTGTAGAGAGGACGTGAAGGGGGCAGGACCAATCTCCTGTTGTCCGCCTTTGCGGCCTCTCGCCGTGTGCCTGTGTACGCGAGGCAAGGCAAGCTCGGCAGTATAACGCTGCTGCTCGTCAAATGTACAATCGTTTTTCATATACACTGCCTTCCTCACCGACGTCTTCATCTTCAAGAGTAGCGGTTGCACTCATCTTGCCTTCACATTCTGAAAGATGAGGAGACAGCGGTGGACGCGTCTGTGCCGACATTTCGCGAGGGTGGAGGGGAACGTTGGCGGTTGGGTGCTGGCGCGTTCTTTCGCTCACGACCAGCGGGAGGACTGCATGAGGAAGAGGCAGAGATCGAAGGAGATGGAAGAGGATGCATCGGTGGCCAATCGCAACGACAGCGGCTGGGCCGAGTCCGTAGAGCCAGCCTACAATCGAGTGGTCTACTACGCGAGCCTGCGCGGGGCACTGCCGCAGTCGGCACCGAAGAGAGCGAGGTCATCCTCGGCAGAAGAAGACGGCAGAGCGGCCAGAGGGGCTGGTCGTGGTAGAGGAGAAGCAGCGAGGAGGCCACCGCCACCCAATTTCTTCTTTGCCGTGCGAATCGACGATGAGGACGTCGTGGCCAACGCGAGGACGCTCCAGCAGCACCTCATGGATGAAGAAGCCCGCCTGTGGCCCGCCACCTACGCCGATCCCAGAGCTCAATCGAACGATGCCACACCAGCGCAGAAAGATGAAGATCCTTCCTTAAAGGACCGAGTAGCCACACGCGCCGGCAGCAGTGGTGTTGGAGACAACAGCAAGAGGGGGCTGGGGCGCTACATGATCGACGTGCGTAGCAAGCTGCACGTCACCCTGTTCGTGGTGTGCGCCCCCACGCCCGACCTCGTCGCACGCACCCAGGCTCTCTGCACCGCGTGGGCTGCCGACCTCCGTTCGCGCCCTGCGGCCGACATCTCCTCTGTACGTGGCCCCAAGCCTCCAGTTTCGTCTTGTTCGTGTGTGTGTGTGTGTGTGTGTGTGTGTGTGTGCGCGCGCGCGCGTGCGAGCGTGCTGACTCAGTCTCGCGTTGCGTTGATGCGCACAGTTTGAGATGAAGGTGGAGAGTGTTCGTTGCTTCAACAAAGGCCGAGGACAGTTCGTGCTGTGGGCCGGCATCCAGGACCCTGGTCCACTCGAACGACTAGCTCGTACCCCTCGCCTCCTACCAGACACTCACAACAACAACGACGACGCGTCGCACTCATCGCACACTTGCGCATGCGTCTCGCACACACCGACACAGGCGATTTGCACAGCTGGTTTGTGCAGCACGAGCCGTCCCTGCTTCAGTCGATCAAGTGGACGCCCTTCACACCGCACGCCACCCTCCTCAAGGTGCGCAGCTTCGGCCGGGGCCAAGGAGGCAGCGGCGGCCACGACAGCTCGCCGGGAGCCCGCGTCCTCCGCATCCTACGTAGGCTCCCGCCGCAGTCTGTCGTCGAGCCCAATCCGTCGCCGCCCCAGCGCCCAGAGCAGGAGCAAGACCGTGTCGAAGGCGAAGTCATCATCTACCAGGGAAGGCCACACCAAGACAACAGCAGCGCGAGCATCGACAGCGCTGCGAGCAGGGCGAACGCAAGCGGCGGCGAGTGGGCGAACAGAGGAAGAGGCAGGGAGAGAGGCGGGCGGCAGGGTGGCGCGGGGAGGGGAGGCGGAGGCGGTGGCCGGAAGAGGAACGACCACGAGGTGCTGGACGAGGAACGCCGCTTCGGTCGCCAGGTGGTGGAGAGCGTCGAGCTGCTGGCCATGCAGGGCTGCGAGGCCGTCGACGAGTGCGGCCGAGGCGGCTATCCCGTGTACGGCCGTATCTTCCTCGACTCCTCCCGGCACGTACCCCTCAGACGACCCCCACCCGTGTGCGTGCGTGTGGTCGTGTGGTGTGCTAACGGTTGCAGTCTCGCTCTCTCTTCTCTCTCCACCAGAAGCGAATACCTGGATCGAGCGTGGGCGCCCCCGCAGCTGCGGGCAGCGAGAGGCGAAGAGGAGGAGGCGGCGGTCGTCGCTGACCAGGAGGAGAAGGAAGAGGAGGAGCCGACCGGGTAGGAACGGTCCTGTGAATTTGTTGAATAATAAATAAATAAATAAATAAATAAAACAAAGAAAACAAAAAAATGAATAACGAGGAAATTGGATTCCTCGCATTTACACCAACGAACCTCTGCGTCTGCGGAAAAAGAGACCCAGCTCGCGAACAATCATTTTGATTGTTTCCCTTGTACCCTAGCCACCTCACCTCGCAAAAGATGTGCGTCTTGCCCCACCCTAGCCTCTTGAAACAATTGCAAGTTAACTTTGATTTAAATTACGCGTAATTTTGGAGATTAATCTTTGGGCCTGCCTTGCTCTCATCTGCTTAGAGTGTGACACATGTCGTTCTGGATGGACTTCCTGCTGGGCGGCCTGTCTGCCGCGGTTTCCAAGCTGGGTGCCGGTCCAGCCACCCGAGTCAAGATCATTCACCAGGCCCAGGGCGAGCTGCTGCGACAGGGCCGCCTGGACAGGCCCTACGGCGGCCTGGCCGACGCGCTTGCCCGCACCGTGCGCGCCGAAGGTCCGCTGAGCCTGTGGCGCGGCGCCATGTACGACGTCGTCAGCTACTTCCCCACGCAGGCCCTCAACTTCGCGCTCAAGGACTTCTTCAGGCAGCTCTTCCGCTTCGACCGCCAGCAGCACGGCTACGGCCTGTGGTTCTTCGGTACTACGCCGCACCTGCACCTCTATGCGGGCGCGTGTTGGGCGTGGCGGTGGCGGCGGCGGCGGCGGCGGCGTGGCGTGCAACTCACGCGTGTGTCGTGCGCGATCTGAAGGCAACCTGATGTCCGGGGGTCTGGCGGGCGCCACGTCGCTGCTGATCACGACGCCGCTCCACCTGGCCACCACGGTGCTCGGCGCGGACGTGCTGGCGCCGGAGCTCGGGCGCACGACCTACCAGTACACGGGCATGGCCGACGTGCTCAGCAAGACCTTCCAGCACAGCGGGCCGCTGGGCCTCTTCAACGGCTTCGGCGTGAGCGTCGCCGGCATCGTCCTCTACCGCGGCGCCTACTTCGGCCTCTATGACTCGCTCCGGCCGTTGGTGCCGCAGAACAACTTCCTGGCCTCCTTCCTGCTGGGCTGGGGCGCGACCATCCTTGCCGGCCTCGCCACTTTCCCACTCGACACCATCCGGTACGACTCGCCCGTCATTTATTAACTGATTATCAAATAATTGGAGTTTATTTTGTAGGTTTATAATACAATAATAAGAATAAGAATAAGAATAAGAATAAGAATAAGAATAAGAATAAGAATAAGAATAAGAATATTAATAATAATAAATGCTGACAATTTCGCACAGGAGGCGAATGATGATTGCGGGAGCGACGCCGATGGCCTACAGCAGCGCGCTCGAGTGCACGCTGACGATCTGGCGCGAGGAGGGCGTGGCGGGCTTCTTCCGTGGCGCCCTGGCCAACATCGTGCGCGCGCTCATCGGCGCCATGATCCTCGTTCTCTACGACCAGGTCCAAGCCGCCCTCACTGCTCCCCCGGACTCCGGAGACCACGCCCCAGCCGCCAACCGCGGCAGCCAGTAGCATGTACACCCCAGTCCCATCAAATGTGATAATATATCACACAAATGGATGGTAAAGTTATGTTATCATTATTTTTGTTACATGGTAAGGGTAGGGTGGCCACAGCGCGTGTGTGCGGAAAGGCATCGCCTTCTTCTCGGGGTTCTTCTGTGCAAGCGCTTGCAGAGGTCTGGTTAGGACACCTCTGGCGCGGGTTCGACGTCGTCGTGGTCGGAGTTCTTGCCACACCCGCCGATCTCCTTGGCCTTGTTGCCGCTCGACTTCTTGGCCGTCTTCTTCTTTTTCGCCTTCGTCTTCTTCGTCTTCAAGTCGCTTTCGTTCTTGTTTGACTTCTTGGCCTTGTTGCCGCTCGACTTCTTGGCCGTCTTCTTCTTTTTCGCCTTCGTCTTCTTCGTCTTCAAGTCGCTTTCGTTCTTGTTTGACTTCTTCGCCTTTTTCTTTGTTTTCTTGTCGTTGGCCTGCTTGGCCTCGCGCTCCGCCTCGATGGCCTCGGCCTCGTCGCAGCTCGTGTCGTCTGCCGAAGACTCGGCGCCGCGTCGCAGCTCGACCGACCCGTAGGGCGAAAACACCGACGAGTCGTCGCCCGCACCGCAGATGTCGCTTTCGCTTTCGCTATCGCTGTCGTCGCTCGAGCGAGCCTCTGGCATTGCGATGGAGCTGTAGGGCGAGAACACCGACGATGACGATGACGTCGCTGCGTTGTAGCGCGGCGACGAGCCGGCCGACGTGGGTACCGAGCTCGACGAGACGAGCAGCGACGACGGCGCCGCCGCCGAGGCCAGGTTGGGCGTCGACGCGAAGGCCAAGCGCGGGACGAAGCTGCTGATGCTGGGCTTGCGCTGGGCCTGCGCACTCGGGGCCGAGCGCCTCAGTCCGCCGGTGTGGCCCGCCGGGCTGAGGTCGACCACCGCCGACGCGTAGATGGTGGGGAACAGGGCGTCCATGGTGCGGTAGATCTCGTGGAACGTGGGCCGGTCGTCGGGGTCGTCGGCCAGGCAGCGCAGAATAATGCGCTCATAGACGGCCTCGGGGCAGCGCTCGGGCCGGGGCAGCTTGTAGCCGCCGAGCAGGAGCTCGACGATCTCAAACGTGGACAGGTCGGCGTAGGGGATCTGGCCGCCGCTAAAGATCTCCCACACGGTGACGCCGAAGCTCCACACGTCGGACTTGGTGGTGTAGTGGCCATGGAGGAGGACCTCGATCGCGGTCCAGCGCACGGGCACGTTCGAGAGCCGCTGCTGCTGCTCCTGCTGGAGGAGCTGCTCGTCGGCCACGGGGCCGTCGCTGGCGGCGCGCTCGAGCGCGAGGCCAAAGTCGCACACCTTGACGCGGTGGTAGCCCGAGCGCTTGACCTCGACCAACAGATTGCGGGCGGCGAGGTCGCGGTGCAGGATGCCGTGGGTGGCGAGGTGGTCCATGCCCGCCGCCACGTCCTTGATCATCTGCACCAGCACGCTCTGCTCGATCACGTCGCGCTGCTCCATGAGGTACCGGTCGAGCGAGCCGTCGGGCACGAACTCGGTCACGATGTACACGCCTTTGTCCGCATCCGCCACGCCGTAGAACGTCACCACATTCGCATGTGCCGGCAGCTCACTGCACATTACACAACTCAACACGTGAGCGCGTGTCGTGCGGTGTGTTGCGTCGTGTGGCATAAAAGGGAGGCGTACGCCATGATTTGGGCCTCGACGCGGAAGTTCTGGTAGTCGCCGTTGGCCTTGAGAGTCTTGATGGCGACTGTGGTAGTGCCGCGCAGCTTGCCCTTCCACACGTCGCCGAACGCGCCCGTGCCCAGCTTGCACATGAACGTAAGATCGTCGTAGCCGATCCGCGCCCGCATGCCCGAGCTCTTCACCTCCGGCGTCGGAGACATCGCCGCACTCGCGCTACCGGTCTGGCCCATCATGGCCATCATCGCGCCGGGCGCGTTGGTAAGCAGGGCTGAGTCCTGCGAGACCTGCGGCGACGGGCGCTGAAGCAGGTTGTAGATGGCGGTGCGCGGGCCGAACGGCAGCCCGAGCTCGGCGAGGTCGGCCTTGGTGAAGGTGCGCAGGGCTTCCCACGAGATGCGGCCCTCGACGAACAGACCCGTGATGCTCTCGTCCTCGTGGTAGTTGAGCTCGCGCAGCAGGGCCTCCACCCTCGGGTCGAGCCGCGGCGTCATCGTCGGCGACCGCGGCGACATCGACGACAGCGGCGACATCTGGGCGCTCAACACGCCGCTGTTTTCATCCCTCTGGGGCGAGGCCATGAGGCGCGCGCGCAGCATCTCGGCCTGGGCGTAGTAGCTGTAGTCCATCTGCTGGTGCTGCTGGTGCTGCTGATGTTGCTGCTGGTACTGATAGGGTACTTGGTCACCGCTGGAGTAGTCGTCGTCACTTTCGCGGTTGTGGTGCTGAGCGCTGGCAGTGTGGGTGCTGGGGCTGTTGGGGCTGCTCTGGGAGAGGGAGCCGCGCCGGCGGTTGCTGCTCGACGAGAAGCTGGCCAAGCGCTTGCGCACCACCTTCTTCACGCCGCGCCGCAGAGTGTCGATTCCTCCACTGCCGCCCGTGGTAGACGGCGAATCGCTGCCGCCGCCCGACCGGTCCAGCGAGCGCACGCCGTAGGGCGAGTCCTCGGCGGAGAGCATCGAGTCGTCTGAGACCGACTTGCGGCGCGGCGGGGTGGTCGACACCTCCATGTCGGGCATGGACAGGGTGGGCGCGGTGAGCACGAGCGAGTGCTGCAGGCCGGCCGACACGGCGAGTGGTCGGCCCTCGATGCCGGTCACCTGCTGCGGCATGTAGACGTTGGACAGGACCGAAGAGTCGCCGCAGCCCAGGCGCCCAGTGGCCGCAAGGCCCCACGAGAAGACGTGGCCGTCCTCGCACATGACCAACGAGTGCTCGGCGCCGGCCGAGATCTGTCGAATGTTGTGGCCCAGCAGCGCGTCGATGAGCCACGGCTCGGCGGTCTTCTCAACGTGCTCGCCCAGACCTGTGAGACAGTGACACACCCATTAGCACGTTTGTGTGGATGGCGCGTGGTCAGTCGACGTACCCAGGCTGCCGTTCTTGTTGTCGCCCATCGCGTAGACCTCGCCGGTCTGGGCCAGCAGCAGCGTGTGGCTCTGCCCCACGGCTGCCGACACGATTTTCTTGAGATTCTTCGCCGCCGTGACCCGCTTGGGTACGCTCACCAGCGCTTGACGAACGTCTATTGCACGACGACCTTGTCAGCGCCTGCTGCTGTTCACTCGTCATGAGACCAGGGCGACGGCGGCGTACCGTATCCAAGCCAGGGCCCGGCCTTGCCGAAGGAGTAGACCTCGCCCTCGGACGAGATGCAGAAGGTCTGGTCGAACCCGGCGGCGATGAAGCGAATCTTGTTCTTCTTCTTGGCCAGGTGGCGGACCTTGGTAGGTCGGCTGCAGTCGTTCCTGTTGCCATGGCCCAGCTGCCCGTTCGAACCCTTACCGAAAGTGTACACCTCTCCGCTCTCTAATCGTTGTCCAACAACAACACCAACATCGTCGTCGTCAGCGCCATCAACGTCAACATCATAACCACGGCCACGTTGGGAGGAGGAGGAGAGGTGTACGTGTGAGAATGACAGAGTGATCTTCGCCCGCGGCGATCTGCTCGACCTTGACGTTGGCCAGGTCGAAGCCCAGCTTGGCGGGGTATCGCTCGTCGTTGGTGGTGCCGTTGCCCAGCTTGCCCCACCGCCCGGCGCCGAAGCCGAACACCTCGCCGTCGGCCGTCAGGAGCAGCGCGTGGTTCTTGGCGATCACGATCTGCTTCACCGAGCGGAAGGCGGTCGTGTCGAGTCGCGTGGGCAGCGGCCACTGGCTCCGGTCCTCCGAGCCGGGCCACATCAGCGTGCCCCAGCAGTGCAGCGCGCCACCACCTGCCACGCGCAACAAACGAAATTAATTTCGTTTAAATAAAAGAGATAAAAAAAGAAGGCCTAACAAATAAAAGGTAGATAAATAAATAAAAAACACAAATAAATAATAAATAAAAAGCAGACCGGCAGGAGCGTAGGAGGGGAAGGTGGGAAGGCCAGGCTGGCGTACAGGTGAGAGCCATGTTGGAGGTCCAGCCGGCAGAGATGTAGATCACGTTTTCGAGAGGCTCGATGGGCTGTGGTTCTGTGTGCATGAGTACGCCCTCGCATCCCAGCTGTGCGAATTCATTTCCTCCAAACGAGCACACCTGAGTCAAGGGAAGAGGAAGAGGAAGAGGAGGAGGGAACGTGCAAAGAGCAATCGAGAGGAATGAGAAATCGCTTCAATTCCGAATGAATTAAATGTAGCGCCACGCATCTCTCTCGCTGATTGGAATGGCAGGTTGCGTACCATGGTGGGCGAGCCCGAGGAAGCTGATTTGGCTGTTGTGGAGGTCGAGGGGGTGGATTTGGATTTGGCCATCGACATCAGCTGATACGATGCCTCGCTTCCGCCCACGCTCATCTTCCGTCGCGCGAGCGGATGCGGGCTTCCGTGGGCTCCGCGCTGATGCGCCCCGTCGTCCAGGCTCACGCGCCTGCGGAACAGAGCCGCGGCCGTGGGCACCCTGCGACCGGGCTCGGCCAGGGTGGCGGCCGGCACGTCGAACGACGACATGCGACGGCCGGTGCGCCCGCGCGGGGGCGGCGTCCCGAGCATCTCCTCCATAGGTGATGTGATGTGTAGATGGACGGGGGTTGTGTGCGTGTCGGTGGTTCTGGAGAAAGGGAGGCCGCGGAAGAGAAGATGGTGGTGAGAGCTGTGAGGAGAACGGGCGACCGACGAGAGAGCGAATAGGAGCTAAACGTTGCACACACACACGCGCAAAACACACGCACAAGAGCAATAACCCCGACGACGACGAACCAAGAAACACGCACGTGAAGCTCACACAGTGTGCACGAGGGGGGGGGGGTTTGAAAGATGGAAGAAGTAAGTTAGGTACCTCACGAAGCTGATCTATACGAGGCGGTATAGATGGCAGACTTCCCTCTCGTCCTGCGGCACTAAGTCACTCGCGGGCAAAGGTTCAGGTTGGTCCGAAGAATGAAGCCAAGCACGGCTTGAGGGCAATGAAGGATGGAATGAAAAAAGAAAAACAAGGCAGCAGAGGTGTCGCAAGGTGCGATGCCGGTGCTGTCAAGGTGGGGAGTGATGGTTCGTGTGTGCACCACCACCCACGAAGCTGAACGCGAGCTCGCCCGCGAAGCTGGTCGCGGCAGGCGAATGAATTATTCGAACCATTTTGAAAAGTCATCGAAAAAAGAGGCGCCACACTTGGGCGATACACTGACGCCAGGAAATTTCCCGGTTCGGAAATGGCGCGAACTGGCACGTGAGGTCGACCATTCATTCGCGACCTAATCGCCCTCGAAACGGAGCGAAAAGCAGAGGGGTGAACTTGGTCTGGGGTTGAGGTTGCCTGTGTGCTTTCTTTAGTCGTACGACAGGCCCGCAACGACTGGACGCGCCCCGAGGCGCCAATCAGTCAGACCACGCGCAGTTACGCAACAAGCCCTTACATGGGGCAGGACTGGAACACGCCCGCGTGGTCTGATGCCCGCCATACCCTGTGAAAGTTCATCGTTGCGCGCGTGTTGCCCAGCGTGTGGCGTCTTGGCCCGCAGCACACAGGCGACCTGGAGGCGAGAAGCTGCGCCTGGTTTTACGAAGTGGTACGACTTAGGTATGTACATTCTCTTGCGCGTTGATCATCTCACTGACCGAAGGGTCCGCCGCTGAAGGGGTCGAATAGCGGTTCCGCTTGTTGCTGCTGTTGCTGTTGTTGCTGCTGCCGGATAAGAAGTTGCTGCATCTGCTGCTCCAGCTGTTGTTGCTGCAGTTGGAGCTGACGCAGTTCCTGCATACGCCAGCACACCGCCTTCGATCAGACCACTTCGTACACACTCTGTGAGCCGGAGAGAAGGCAGTACCTCGGAGATCTGCGCGGGGTCCTTCTCCGAGTGCGCGAGAGGATGGACGTGGCCCGACGGCATACTGACGGTGTGGCTGTGTTGGTGCGGCTGCGGCGCAGCGGCGGTCGGTGTCTGGGCGTGCGCCAGTGATCCGGCTGGCGGTGACGGAGAGCGGAGTTTGTATGCCGCTGAGACCGGCAGTGCCGAGGCTGACCGCGACAACGGCGATGCCACGCGAACAGGCGGAGTTGACGATCGCACGGCCGCGCTGGCGCTGGTAAACGGGTCGAAGGTTATCGAAGAAGAGGCGTCGCCTGTGCCAGCCTGTTGCGACCCTGGCAGTTCGCCGACGAACTGAGGCACGTTGGTGAGCGACGACGAAGGCGACCCCATGGGCGAGTAAGCTGCGGGCTGAGGCTGCGCCATGAAGTAGAACTGCTGCGGCAGTTGGCCCTCCTGCTGGCTAGGAGCAGCACTGGCCGCGCTCTTGGCACTTCTAAGAGCCTCCGCCTTCATTTGCGTCTCGGGATTGAGTGACGTGGGCGGCCGAACACGTACAGGCGTGTCAGTCGAAAAAATCGGAGCGGCCTGTTGCGTGTCGCGTGTCGCATCGTGAGTGTCGTAAGATCAGCACTCGCAGCACTACGTGGCACTCCCTCGCCACGCCTTCAAATGGGGGAGGACAGTGCATACCGGCGGCAGTTCAGGGATGGCAAAATTGGAAGAGATGGTACTGGCCTTGCTGTACAGCTTCTTTGTTCGCTTGAAAAGCTTCTGGTGATAGGTAGTCATCGGCTTCAGGGTGTACATGTGCTCGGTAACTGGAATAGCGTGTGTGGACAAGATACGTCTTAAGTTCACTGTTCATCCAGGTGACGTGGCTCAGGCGCAGGGGAGGCGCAGGGAGGGTGGCATACAAACAAGCTTGGAGAGAATGTAGGTGGAGATGAGGTAGAGGTTGTGCGACTCCTTGAATAGCGGGATCAGCGGACCGAGGCACAGCTTGAGCACGTCCTGATCAAATCGAATACGGGGAACGAAAGCGACGGTCAGCTGACATATTTAGCCTCACACTTGACACCTTGCATGCAAGTACCTTGTCGCTCCGCAGTATTTCCTTGGCGAGAGCGATGACGTCCGAGTGCAGATCCAGCAGTTGAGCCACGGCCTCCTTGCTGTGGAACCACACGCCATCAGGTCTGGGCGAAGAGCAAAGAAACAACTGGCACGCGTACCAAATGGGCATGCCGTCGCCGACGCCGACGTCGGTTGCCCCGGCGGCCATGCTATCGATGATGTGAGTGTCCAGCGAGAGGTTGCCCTCGTACTGCAGTCGCTGTTGGTGGAACTGGAGCCGCTTCAACAGATATGCGCTGTGGTCGGTTATCACCTTCACCACACTGGACGCCTCCACTGTGGCGAGAAAAGATGGTGCAAACAAAGTCAGCGTTAATACGATTTGTACGAGGAAGAACTGGCCAGGTGTGTCAGGATGGCCATACCTGCTCGCTGCTGGCTGCGCCACGATGCGTTGATGTTGTTGAGGATCATAAACCCCTTGGTGCATCCTTCTCGAATCACCTGCACTCACCGGTCGTGCCAAGACGCAAGGTTTCAGCGAAGCGAGCGACGAGTTATGTTGCGAGCAGGTGCGTGTGGTGCGTGCGGTGCGTACCGATGGGTGGCCGTGCAGGAGCAGGTGGTGGACGGATGAGAGCAGGTTGAGGCACACGATGGGGTTATTGACGGGCAGCTGGGCGATGTTGTCGAAGATGGCGGAGCTGCTCTGCTGCCTCCAGGACTCCTCGACCAGCGTCTTCAGGGCCGATCGGTCCGGCAGCGGAGACGTGGCCTTGGTGGCCTCAGCCAACACCCTGCCGATGTCCGGGCCCGAAGTCGGCGCGGGCACGCCGGCGTGTTGTTGTTGCTGAGCCGATGGGAGAGTTTGCGACTGCATCTGCTGTTGTTGTTCGTAGAGTTTTTGAAGCTGCTCTTGCTGTTGAAGCTGAGCATCGTACAGTTGCTGCAGCACGAGAGTGTTTTCCCACACGCATGAGGAGTCAGCACCACGCAGAACCGAGTCTGAGTTCTTATGGTTGACGTGGTACCCGTGGCGAAGGGAGAAAGGAAGCGGTCATGCTCGGCTGCGGCTGTGGTGCCTGATCAGAGACGCGCTATTGTCCGCGCACAAAAAGAAACGGGAATGGGAATGCAGGAAACTAAAGGTAGCTCGGACGTAGTTAACAAGTGAAGGCTGCGCACCGGTGATGGCTGCTGGGCGGATGCGGAGAAGGGATCGAAGAAGGGCGATGATTGGTCATCGGCAAAGAATGCTGCCGCCTGGGGTGGTCGAGTGCGACAACGCCACGCGTAAGCGGTAGCAATGGAAACAAGCACATGTGGGTTAAACTACGCACCTGCGCGGCAACGTGGTCAGGCTGCTCGATGAACCTCGGCGAGGGCTGCTGTGCGGACCCAGCCGGAGCAAATGGATTCGAGGCTTGGGCCTGCTGCTGTTGCTGCTGGGCAAAGGCCATTGCCCGAGCCTGGTGATCCTGGAACTGCTGAGCGGCGAAGAAATTCTGCGCTTGCCCCTGAAAGAACATAGCCTCTGCCTGCTGCTGCGCCTGCAACACGGAGCAGAGATTGTGGATGAGTTGACTAATGCCGATTGCTGCCCATACAGTAGGGACGGTTGGAAAAAACCTGCGAAGCGGGAGTGATGATGGCAGGAGTCCCCGTATTGGAACGTGCCCATTGCCTATCCGGCTGAGATTCATCTGCGGCAGATCCCCGTCGCTCGCCCGTGACCTGCAGACAATGCGGTGTGCGTGCGTGAGTTGCAAAGCGAGGGCATGTTGGGGTGGTGAAGGGCGCCGCGCAACCTTGGTCATGGCGTGACGCGATTTGACATCGACGCTCTGAGCGCGAGAGTGCCTATACGCCGCAAGCAACCGCACATGTGAGTCGAAGTGATACACCTCGCACTATCCTTGTAGGGGTGATGGTGGTGCGCACCCTCGGCTTCGTGCAGGAGAAGGCGCCGCGAGTAGGCCAGGGCTGTTGTCGGCGAACCGTGCGCCTTTGACGGCCGGCTCCTTCGCTGATGCTGCGGCCGGCCCGCCCATCGTATCACCTGATCGCGAGAGGCCGGTTCGGGAGACCGCCGGAGGGATGGCAGCGGGAACGGCAAAGACGACAGCAGGCTCGCTGCCATGCGGCGCCGCCGTCTCCGCTGGCTTGGCTTCACCCCTGGGCGTCTTGCCCCGGGATGCCTTGAGCTTCTCTCGCTTTTCCTTCTTCTCTTCTTTCTCCACTGACGACGACTTCTCTTTCCTCTTCTTCTCCTTCTTTTCCTTCTTTTCTTTTCGCTTGCTGCTTGCCTGCGCGTCGGTGCTGTCTCCCTTGTCGCTCTTCTTCTTGCTCTTGGCCTTCTTGGATTTGCTCTTCTTGTCTTCCTTCCTCGGCGAGTCCTTGGCGCCGCGGGGCGTGGTCGCAGTGGCACCCACAATCCCTATCGCCGATCCACCACCGCGACCATCGCGCGGCGTGACCGCACTTGTCTGCTGCGGCTGCTGTTGCGGCTGATCCTGGCCATTGGGCACCCAGTCGAGCATCCCAAATAGCGTGGCGTTGACCTTGTCGAAGTTGGCCGGCAGCGCCGTGTTGTGGTCGCGGCCGACGGGGGCTGGTGCGGTCGTCACACGGGGTGATGAGGGTAGGGATGTCGCAGAGTCCGAGTCTCCGGCGTCGCCGCTCTCCCTCTTGCCCTTCTTCTCCTTCTTGCACTTCTTGATCTTCTTCCGGATGTTCTTCACGCCAGAGATGGAGGGTGTAGATTTGAAGAGGTTGTTCTTCGTCGACTGCAGCTTTCGGCGGTTGCTGTCGGTCTGCTGGTCCTTCCTTTCTGTTACAGTGTTGAACACGCACACGCACACAAATAAATATCCAACGCAACACGCAACACAGCGCATACGCGTGATCGATTGGCGCCACTTACCAGTCCCGTTGACGCTCGCAGTGGGATGTTCAGCAGGGAAGACCTCCGTTTCCTGCTCGTCATCTGAAATGGACACTTGTCCTGTCGAGCGCATGGCTTCACGCAGAGTAGGACGAGCGGCCGCACGATCATATACCATGCGCTGCGAAACCTTTAGGTGTGAGATAGGGCAGGAACGAGGGAAAAGACAGAGGAGGGGGGGGAGAACTACCGCAATGGGGCTGCCGACTCCCCTGAGCTTGCTCACAAGTGTGATCACTGCAAAAATGTCAGGCCGCAGGTCCGGATCGGGGTTCAGCATGAACTCTGGCGATTGAGAAGCACGCATGCGTGAATAAGGTGCCTGGCAAAGGGCGGGTGCGGTACACCGGTCAATAAGTGAGATGGCTAGAGCGGTACTGATGAGCGAGTGCAACGTGTTGGTGTAGGGTGAGTCCTCCGGGATGGTGTAGTTAACATTCAAAATCTGCAGCGAGCCGTTTTCTTCAAAGGGCGACTTGAGGAACGCCAACCGGTAGAGGAAACAGCCCAGCGCCTAGTACGGAACGCGAAAGCATCAACACCAACAACATCACAAACGTATTAGTCTTCTCTTTTACGCTGCGTGCATGCGCTGTTGCCGAGGCGGTACCCATATGTCTGCCTTTTCGCTGATCACCTTGCCCTGGAACAGGTCTAACATCTCTGGCGCTCTGTAGAAGATCCTCTTCATGTTAATACAACGCCTTGTGCATTGATTAAAGATTGAGAACGAGTGGAAGCGATGCGTGCCTGTAGAGTGCCGTTGCGTATCGATTGATGTTGTCCTCGACCCACGCTATTTCGCGTTGATTCGTTGGGGCCATGACCACAGTCGTGGCACTGCCAAAGTCGCAGAGCTTGCACACGCCGTCCTCCGTCACCAGAACGTTCTCGGCCTGCACTCGCCAGTGGCCGTGTTACAGGTAGACGTCGTCTGGACCCAAGTGCTGGCAGGCAGTACCTTGAGATCACGGTGAGCGATGGGCGGATTCTGGTTGTGCATGTGAGCAACAGCTTCGCACACTTCAGCAAATATCTTGAGTATCTGCGCTTGCGGTATCAACTTTCTCTGCTCGCTGTGTCGGTTCAGTGTCTTCACCAGGTCTTCGCCTGCAACACCAAGGCGATGGGCGAAAAGCGTGAGAGGCGTGGCACTGACCAACGCGGTTGGCAACGATAGGGACAAGAGTTGAGTGCGCAATCGAACCGGAACAGTTCTCCATCAGGATGTAGACCTCGTCCGCTGCAGATTGGAAGGCCTGCTTCGAGTGAGCGCTGATGATGGCTGAGTCGATAAACGATACAATGTTCTTGTGCGAGAGTTGCCTCTGTGTCAACGAATGCACACGCACAGCACAAAGCGTGAGCCAACAAGGGCGACGCCAAGAAGGAGGAGGCCACCCAGTAGCGCACCATGACACGTATTTCGTGTTGTATGGCCAGCATCTCTGCACGCTCGTGCACCAGCACCCTCTTGAGTGCGTAGAGCGAGCCCGAGTCGCAATCCTTGACCAGAAAGACGTACGAGAAGCCGCCTAATCGAACACAGGCAGCACTCTGTTACTTGCCGTAGGAGGGAAAGATTGGGGGGGGGGGTACTCCACAAATGCTGAATCACCAATCTGCCGTACCTTCGCCGAGCTCTTTCAAAAATTCGATCCGGCGGCTACCCACCGTAATCTTCCGCCCTTTCATCTTCCCCATGTTGCACACCGCGTTGCCCTACAGGGTGTGGCAGTTCGAAATAAAATAACAAATCAATTCGAACAAGAAAATATAAAAACGAAAAAATTGATTTTGTGTTGGGGTTTTTCGTCCTTTTTTCTTCTTTGCTCTTTGGTTTGGCGATCGATCAAGAAGAAGGCGAGAGATGTTCAAGAAGTACAACTATCACAGCTTCGTGCTTGATGCCTTAATCGTACACGGAGGTGGGGAATCTAACAAAATTTCGTAGATTCACTGCGGAGGAGAGCGTGAGCTCAACGGCTCAGATCAAAGCCTCAATTGCTCGCGGCATCAGGGCTGCTGTCCTCGAGCAGATGCCTGGTACTTGTGCTTCTCTGCTCAATGTCAAATTTTTCCATCATTTAACGAATCATCGCGATGCCATCCAGCCTTGGCTGGCGTGATTGCCGAAATTATGCCCAAGAAGTCGCCCGTGTTCATTGCCAAGTGGTACGTTCGATGGCACCATGATGTACAAGGTGATAATCCTCTGACTCTCCAATCGTGCAGCCAGGGACACATCAACCTTGTGGTTGTGAATCAGACCGTGCTCTTCTTCAACATCCGAGATGGCCCCTACTATCCCACCCTCCGTCTTCTGCACAAATGTACCATCGCCGCTGCCTAAGGCAGCCTAGCTAAAGCACTTATGCCTGCCCAAGCTTGAGATCTGACCTCTACTTTGTCAGATCCCGACATTCTTCCTAAGATGCAAGTGGACCGAGGAGCGATCAAGTTCGTGATGTCGGGAGCCAACGTCATGTGCCCCGGTCTTACGTCCCCCGGCGGCAAGATGGACGAGGTCCCTGCTGAGACTGTTGTGGTTCGAAACCCACTCATCATCCCCTCGTCGCCTTCTCGGCTCTGCTGCAAGTGCTCACGCCATTCATCCATGCGCTGTGCAGGGCATTTTCGCTGAAGGTAAGGAGCACGCACTGGCCATCGGCCACACCAAGCTTTCCTCTGAGGACATGTACGTTTGCCTTGGGCGCGTGGCAGAGTCGTGTGATACAGCGTTCACGTGTTGCTAACGTTATAACATCGGTCGATTGATTGACTGGGCAGCCGAAAGGTCAACAAGGGCATCGGCATGGACAACATGCACTATCTCAACGACGGTCTGTGGTTGTACACGGCCCCCGGTAATGCGGCGGCCGAGAAGAAGCCCAAGGACTGATGATCGGTGAGACAGGGCGATTCCCAAACAACTGCCGCACCACTTCTTTGGTCGTCCGGACAAAGAGACACGAGTTCACCCCCAGCCGATATCTATCTCGACACCCCCCCCCTCCGCTTGTCGTGCGGTGTTTGTGGCCGCTCACGTTTCGTTACAGTGTAGCTGTGACGCCGGACCGCTGGAGATTGCAATGGCACCAACTCCAAGCTCCCTCAATAAGGGTACGGCTTCCCCCCGCCTGATTCGAACACAGCGCCATGATGTTACAACAATATAGTATCACTTCGGACTGATCTCTCTGATGTTACTTCGTCAATCCTGAGTCTAGTGTTCTTACTCCCTCGACGACCCCCAATTGCTCGTTGCTCATACCGCTTCTTCTCACTTCCATGCAGGCCGTTCGAAACGCAATGGCTTTCGTCCAAGGGCTTTATTGGTGGTGTACCTCTCTCTCTCAGGACAGTGGGGTTTCGTTGGGGATGGGCTCGCTCCCGCACCCGCGTTATACGCTGGACGCGCCCGTGGTGGCAGCTTCCCCGCCGCCAATGAAGATGCCGGAGGGTCGCTCTTCCATCTCTTTCTCCTTCTCCTTCTCCTTCTGCAGGAGGGGCTTCGTCTCCTCCTTGGTGCCCGCTGGCGAACCACAGATGAGACCATAACGGGTAAGCCGCGGCCTTCTCTCTTGTGCGGCGCGCGGTGCGGTGCAGCGGAAGAGAGCTGGGGTCGATGTAGGTAAGGTACCTTCAGGGATCGGTCCGCCCTCCTCTCCGCGCTGGACGGTGGGTCCGGCGTACCGCTGCTGCTGCTGCGTGCCGCCCCACTCCTGGTAGGTCTGCCTCTCCGGGTAGGTCTCTTTTTCCTGGTAAGGCTGCCTCTCCTCCATCGCCTCGCGGCGCTCCCCCTCGCCCATCTGCAGCGCCCGCCGTTACACCGTCATAGGGGGTCAGACCACCTCCACCGTGACACGCGAAACAGACGACGAAGAGAGAGCTGAGCCGAACGTACGCGGCCGCGGCCGGGCAAGGGCACGAGCACGTGGAGCACTCCGTCCTTAAAGCTGGCCTTGAGCTGGTTCACCTGCGTGCCCTGGGGCAGCCACAGCCTCCGCCTGAACTTCTCTGCAACTCAGCCACACGCACGGTGTCGTGTTGTGAGCAGCAGTAACAACATCATCATCATCATGAAGAGACGACGCGATCGATGGGCGCTCTACGCGACAATTGCTCCTCCTTGCGCTCGCCGCTCAGGATGAGGTCGCCTTGGATGATCCGCAAGTCGATGTCCTCGCGCTTCACGCCGGGCAGCGAGGCCTCCAGCAGCATGCCCTCGTTCGTTGCCAGCGCCACGCACTTGGGTTGCCACATCCCCATACCGCCTGGTGCCGTGTGGTGTGTTGTGTCGTGAGTGTGTGCGCAGCTACGTAGCTTACGGTGGCAGATTTCGACCTCGGGCCAGGCTGAGGCGCTCTTCGGTCGGGATGTTGCCGAGGGTGGTGCCCACGTCGTACGTGCTGCCGTAATCGAGCCCGCGCCCCAGGGTACCCTCCGCGCGCCAGCTCGTCGGCCTCTGCTCGAGCGGATACCCGCCGTACCCGTAGGACCCGGTCTCGTACGTCGACGTCCCACCCGGCACTCCCTGCGCCAAGCACGCAACACGTCAACCAGTGGAGCCCATCGCGCCGGGACGAAGAGCGCCTACTCGATTGAGACGAGCCTCACCTGGTACTGGTAGTAAGACATGCTCCTGGATGATTGTGGTGTGGTGGTGTTGATGTATCTCTGCGTGTAACGGCCCAACTCTCACTTTGCTCTTACGCTCACGCTCGCCACGTGCAATGCCCAACAGCCAGAGACCGTCAGAAATTCCACAGCATCCCTGCGGCTGGCTGTCTCTTCTCCGTGGACGCGCCCTTTGGCCCGTCACCCGCATCAACCGATTGCCTTGTGGGCGAATTTCCCGAACGAACGAAGCAGAACGAATCAGAACGAAGCAGCGTTACGTGGTGGGTGACGTGGACACCTACTGGCCATCAGTCTTGACGCCAACGGCCGCAGCTGCGGCGGGCGTGGCGGCCTCGTCGAGGGTGCACACGTCGGTGTCGCAGAACTTCTCGGGGTAGGCCTCCTGCGGCGCCTCCGAGCGGCGGAAGTCCGGCTGCTTGAAGTGGACGAGCATCTGCTGGTAGGTGGCCTCGTCAATCTCCTCGTACGGCATCTGCGGGTACATCCCGGTCGATCGTGGCTGCAAGCAAGCAAGACCGTAGGCGAGGTTAGTGTCGTCGGTCGTGCCGTGTCGGTGTGCTGGGGGGCGGTACAAGGAAGCTGATGCCCTTGAGCTGGTACTGGTAGTAGTCGAGGGCGTGCTTGAGCTGACTGGCCTCGGTTTCCGGGTCAAAGGTCACGGTGCAGCTCACCTGGTTGTCGGCCCAGTGTCGCTGCAGGAAGGAGGCGAGGGCGAGCTGCTCCCACATGGACAGCTCGTTGGCCTTGCGGATGCCCTTGCCCACCGACACGGGGAACTCCACGACGGCCGTGTTGCTTTCCGAGCCGACGGCCGGCTCCACCTTCAGCCCGGCTTCCTTCAACGCCGGCAGCAGGTCTGAGTTGCTACTGAGCCGCACCCTGTGATTCGGCAGCGTTGCGTTAAAGCACCGCCGCACGTGCGACGCGACGCGACACTACACGACACGCGGATGGTGCATTACCTCCTGATGTACTGCGACGAGATGGGGTAGTGCATGCCCGGCGTGGCGCCAGCGAGGAGCGACACGGTGCCGCTGGGCTTGATGCTGGTGACCTTGATGGACTTGGGGATGGCCAGCCAGTCCGAGTAGAGGTCGTCGTAGTGTCGGATAGTGTTGTAGCCCTCCTCGCACCACACGCGCAGGTTCTCCAGGCCGCGGTCGCTGATGAACTGGGCGATGCCGCTCATGCTGCACCCGATCCGGCGGTTGCGCAGCATCACGCGGTTGGTCTCAGGCCAGTGCGTCTTGCCGAGGGTGACCGTCTTGCCGTAGAGGTAAGCGAACTTAAGCGTGCGCTTGAAGTCTTCAAGGGACTCATGCTTGCCCGGGAACGTCTCCACCAGGCAGCACAGCTCGTAGGGCTCCAGCGTCTGCTCCAAACAGGGGTTGCCTCCTCGCGCTCGGCTGTCTCGGTTGTCCTGCATCGTCGTCGATACGTGAGCCAGGCACACGTCGGTAGTGGTCACTGATCGAGGTTCTCTTCAGGCCGAGACGTACCACAACACCGTTCATACGAGAGAATGCCTGCATGTTGTCCAACCACGCGATGCCCGGCTCACCGTTGATGGCTATTCGCTTGCAAACATCATCGTAGTCCATTCCGATGTGGGCCAGCACCTGTTGCGGTTGTAGCACACGCGTGTGAGATCAATGGGATAACAGCGTAGAGTGGTGCGTCGCGGCGGCAAGAACATGAGTGCACGCTACATACCGAGTTGTTGCTCGTCCAACCATACGCCGCCCGCTGCGGGTTGACGCCGTAGTTCTTCAAATCGAGGTACTCCTCCAGGTGAGGATCGCCGAATGCGATTTCCGCTGATCGACGAACCTAAAGTTCCAAAAGCACACACCGCCATGACGGTCAGCTCAACAGCTTTTGAACAAAGCGCAAAGCGCCAACGAAATGGTCGTACGTTGCCGGAAACCACGCATCGTCCGATCAAGTTCATGATGTCCACGATCGTGGTCACCGAGATGGGTTCGCCCACTTGCTTGTCCAACACCTCCCGGAGTGTATGGTGCAGCTCCTTCAGCGATTCCGGTCCAGAGCTCACGCCGCCGAACCCCTTTACAAAAGAAATGTCAGGCCAGAATCGGCACCGTCGATGGGTCGCTCAAGAGCGAAGCAAACGATCGAGCAATTACCTTAATGGGCTCTCCGGCCTTGCGTATGAGGCTGTAGTCGAACTCGGGGCAAGGGTTGCCATGGAAGTACGAGTCCAGCAGCAAACGCACGGACTCGACCCAGCCCTCGCGAGAGTCGGGAATCTTCACCAGCTCGGGTGTCCGATCTCTGCGACTGCCCTTCACTACCATGGAGCCCGCTCCCTTGGTATCGAAGCCCACGCCCACCCTGCGGCACATGCAAGCGAGGCGCGGTTCGTGAGCAAAGATCCAGCGCTGAGAGCTGTGTGTGGCGCCGAAAGAGTGTGTGTGTGTGTGTGTGTTGTGGCCCACCAGAACAAGAACGTACCCAAGCATGGAGGCGTCCATGAGGAACACAAATGGCTTGGAGGCATCTTCGCGCATGGCCTCAGTGCTCACAAAGGCGCAGTTGTTCAAAGCGGCATAAAGGCCTCTCTCCTCGGTGATGTTGCTGCCCATGGCCCACAACCCCCTGCCTAAGTTCGTCGACTGCACGAGTCAGAGATGCTGCTGGACCAGCTGGCACGCCGCACCAGGGGGCGCAGTGTACCGGGAGGCAGGAACTTCATCTCATAGATGCGCGTGAACATCTCCTGCGCGCTCTTCTGGGCCTTCCAGGGGTTCCATCCGAGTTGGTGTGTCTCGATCCACTTCTTTTGCATGTTGTAGGTGCCGTTCACAACTCGTTCCACCGTTTCGTGCCTTTACGCAGAAGTGCAGTGAATGAGAAACGGCAACACCCATTGCATTGTTTTGCAATGAATCGACGGAAACCGTACCATTCTTCCTTCGAGCCGTCTTTCTTCAGGCGGGAGTAGGTCCTTCTGTACACGAATTCTGATTCGGACTTGAGATTACACGGTGGCCCAGATTAAATCGTAAGAACATGGAATGGGCATGGTACCTCCCAAGCCGTTGAAGCCGAATGGTGGTTGCTTGTCCTTGAACTTGGAGACAAACTTGGAACTGAGACGGAAGGGCGCAGACGCGCGCTGATCGAAGGTGTGAATGTCCATCTCAAGCAGCTCCTCCTGTTCCTTCGTGATAGCTGCCACTGGCTTGGCGACAGCAGGGGCGGCTGTGGCCGAGTAGTGGGCACGCACAGAGGGGGTGGGCGACGTGGAAGAAATCATCATGACCAATCGATCTCGGCCACCGAGCAGCGAAGCCTTTCGCGATGAATGGATGCCAACGAATCGCGAGAAACAAGCTCGCGGCGTATGAGATGCGGCACCAGGTAGACACACCGAACCAGGGGCCCCGGCCGATGACCAACTGCGTAGCATGCTGTGTGATCGCGTTCCGTGCAAATGGTGTGGTCCGCAATCGAAAATATAGACCTGATTTCCTGGAAAAATTGTAAAATAACGAAACGTAACAGGAATGCGGAGCATCCGACCAGGCCGTACAGACCAGTCAAGAGTCGCCGTTCCATTCATCGTTGAACTGGTCCAGGAACTGCAGCATGAATGCATGCCTAGAGGAGTGCCGCGGTATGAGCGTTTGTGAGTAAGGACCACAAGCCATGGCGAGCTGAAGGGGGAGGGTGTAGTAGAGCACCGTTTCTCGGCCATGCGCTTTCCGGTCTCCGTGTTCATCATGTCCTTCAGCTTCAACAGCTTCTCATGGAAATGACTGGCGAAAAGTAGAGAGTTAGGCGTGCGCGTGCGTATGCGCGTGTCATGCACAGCGTTGGAGTAATACTTGATGGCTGAGCCGTTGGGGTTGGACACGTATTCTTCCTTGGTCATTGAGGTACGCGGAGGGCACGAAGGGTCGTACAACGGCGTACCCGGTCCTGCGCTCACACCGCAACAGGAAAGAGAGAGAGAGAGAGGTCGAATAATGTGGGGTTACCAGGTATGCACAAGGAATGGATGGACATGAGCGTACGCTTCGCGCCTGAGAAGGTGAAGGTGCGCGCAACCCCAATGGCACCGATCGCGTCCAAGCGGTCTGCACAGAGACGACACAGACAATAAGGCGACCAGACATACATACAACCCGCGCATCGCCACCGGGAGCAAAGCCGGACCTGCGTCCTGCACGATGGCCAGCTCTGGGCGAAGAGGCACGGCGGGATCGCGCTGGCCGCTGCTGGACAGCTGCTCCTTGAAGCCCATGTTTCGGATCACCTCGAGCACCGCGTACTGCATCTCCTCCGTCACTTCCTTTTCGCCCGCAAGGAATTGCTGTCCATGCGCCACACGACGACACACAACCGTCAGCACACTCGATGCAAGAGTCGTGCATTGCGTACTTGGGCGTGCGACAGAGAGGGGTCGTCAGTGGGCGCACGGTACTTCCAATCGTCGACGTCATGTAGGACAGCAGCCAAGTCCACCACCGTCTCGTCGACCGCGACGCCTCGTCGTCGCTCCTCGTCGGCCTGACTCCAACCCGCCGGTGAGTAGCAGTGGCGAGGACCACCAAAGGCAAGGCCGTGGGGGTTGGTACAAGGCGACGCGCGGTGGCAAGAACGCGGAGGACGTGAAAGGAATCGTGGGAGGCATCGACCTTGTGCTGACCGGCTCCCTGCACCTTCTCCACCAGCGTCAGCGCTCGTGCCACGACGCCGCTCACCCCCACCGGAGCTGTTGCCATCTTGTGCATTGGTATTTCTTTTTCAGTTACTCGAAACAGCAATGCGAAATAAAATTACAAACACCAAACGTTTCGCAAATGTTTCGAATCAGATGGAGACCCAATCACCGCGTCGCAGAGCTACGGGCAAGTAGTTCAAAATATTGTACGGGCCAACCGGGCGCTGGAATGCTGGGCGCCCGGCCGTGTGATGTGGGGGCGACTTCTTCATCTTCTTGGGCTGCGGCCCTCTGCGGCTGTTAACATCATTTGGTAATAGAGCGACACACCACACACCACAGTGCCCTGCAAGTCTGACTTGCACACAACACTCCACTCAGACGCAGCGTCGACGACTACTTGACGAGCGGCCATGGGTTTGACGCAGTCCCAGCCTCCCTCCGAAGAGCAAGGTGCCCGCGGGTCCTTTTTCTTTCTTGGTGGTGCTCCTCGCCTCTGCTTGCAGCTCTCACCCTTGAGTCCAAACAGAGAAGAAGGACCGTAAGCGCCTGGCGGTGGTGAACGAGATAGTGCAGACCGAAGACACCTACTCCTCTTGCCTGGACATTATCGTTCGGTACAGCAACCCCCCCCGCGGTTCTTTTTTTCTCACACCAATATCTCACCCCCTTCCCTGCCTCCTCGAAGTGTCTACCAAGCGCCGCTGGAAGATGCCGTCGCCCAGGGCAAGCCCATCATCACGCAAGAAGAGGTAGCGTGCCCCGCTTTGCTGTCACAATTTGCGGGCCTCTTGGCACACGTTCGTTTGGTTTCGTCTCTCCATTCTGCCATTGGTGCTTGCTATGTGTGCGTGTGGCGCACGTGCGCGGTGCGGTGTCATTTGTTTAGATAGTAGATGACTGAATTGGGTACCAGGTGGTGGCGGTCTTTGCCAACATCAGGGAGATACAGCAGCTGCACGCCAACTTGGCCAAGGAGCTGCGCGACGCCCAGGGTGGAGCAGAGAATGGCCCCTTCACCCACGTCTTTGTCAAATACGTACGCGCTGGAAGTGCAGCTTCTCTCTCTGGCTCTCTGGCTCTCTTGCTCTCTTGCTCTTGCTCTTGCTCTTGCACATCGGCTAAATTGCGGCTTGAACTGATCGCATGCTTCCTTTGGCTCTGCACACGAACAGGTCAGCTCCTTCAGGATCTACACCGAGTTTGGTGCGAAGACCTCCATGCCTATGCTCAGTGTTGTGGTGATGTGCGCTTGGTGGCGACACTAACCGTGCGCACTCCCTCGCAGTGAACAATTACAACAACTCGCTGGACAATCTATCGCGATGCCAGAAAAAGAAGAAGGGCTTCCAGCAATTCCTTGCCGATGCCAACAGGTACTGTTGATCTGCAGCCCATGGCCTCATAGTCAAACACTCAACTGATCTTCTTCCGACGCATTTGCCTCACCGACGAGGGCAGGCATTCCGATTGCCGCGGTAGGGATCTGCCCACATTCCTCATCACGCCCATCCAACGGCTGCCGCGGTGAGCATCTCCTCGCTTTGTAAGTGAGAGGGTGGTGGTCATCACCAGCAGTGCTGACTCTTGCCCGCGATCTCTTCACAGGTACATTCTGCTGCTGCAGGAGCTGCAAAAGCTCACACCGTCGAAGCACAAGGACTACAAGAACATCGGCAGAGCGCTTAGTGACATCAAGCAGATGACCGACTTCATCAACAGGTTGCGAACGGCGTTGCGCCTTTTCAATTGCATAGTGCCCTAACGCTCCTTCTGTTGTGAACGCGCAGAGAGAAGCAAGTAGCAGAGATGTACCAAAAGCTGCTCCAAATCCAAGAGGCGTTCGTCGACGACATTGTACGCTCTCACACAGGCTCCAATGTCGTCTCGGTAAGCTCGAACTTACTCCAGTGCCTGTGGTAATGCCCCTACACACAGTCTCTGCTGTCCAAGCAACGGCAGCTTGTGCAGGAGGGAGAGTTTAACTATCGGAGGAAGAGCAAGAGGGGCTTCAAGCCCGGCTTGCATTTCTTCCTCTTCAATGACATGCTTCTACTTGCTCGCCCCAGGTGCCGCTCGACCTTTTCACGTACGCACGCACTCTTTTTTCATCCGTGCTCAGACGACTCGATGCTCTAGGTCTGCCGTTGGTCGAGTGTCGTCGCTGATGACCGGTTCCGATGCGTCGTGGGAGATGTCGGCCTACTCGCAGCTCTCGCAAGTCGAGGTGCAGGACATTCCAGACTCCAAAGGTACGCGTCATCCCCCGACTCCGGCCTGCCTTCGGGACCGAACTCGCCCGCTCACCTTTGGGCCACAGACGAGGAGTTCTGCATTCTCCTCGTAATTGCAAGCAAGGAGTACGTGGTCAAGTTCGGCTCCCAGCAGGAAAAGGAGCAGTGCATGGCCCTCTTCTTCACTACCAAGTACGGCGCCCGCACGTCCACCACGCGACTTGCCGCGCCTGACAGCCAACACTTGTTTGATGTCGTGTGTGTGTCGTGTGTGTGTCGTGTGTGTGTCATGTGTCGTGTGTGTCGTGTGTCGTGTTCATCAGGTCCAAGTCTCACCGGGTGGCCTTTGTGGACATCATCGCTGTGTCGTCGTCGAGCCGCTCGGTTCCGGTGGCCTCCCCGAGAAACGACGGTCGAGCTGCGGCTGAGAAGGACAAGCTCGCCAAGGAGAAGGAAAAGGAGAAGCAGGCCAAAGAGAAAGAAGAGAAGAAGAAGAGGGACACAATGAAGAGGGAGAAGAGCAAGGAGAAGAAGGGAGACAAGAAGAGCAAAGGCAAAGGGAAGAAGGAGGAGCCTCCGGCCGATGCGCTCACCTCCATCATGAACGGCTTCTCGTCGTTCTACTCCTCCATCTCCGGTCCAGCTCCCGAGGAATCCAAGGGCAAGAAGAACAAGAAGTGAACCGCCACCTCCTCTTCCTTGTCGGAGGCCCAACACTAAATTATTTATTTAATTGAAGACACAGGAAAATGCTTTTCTCGTGAATTATTTTTGTAGCGTCAAGATGGAGATGGCCACGCGTTGCGACCCTTTTTGTGGCCTCTATGGTGTTGACTTGCGGGACCGACCTCCGGGGGCGAGACTCGCGAACACACTCGGGGGTAGCTTCGGCTTTCTCGTTCCCAAAGATCCGCGTCTCGCCTAATCGTGTGGGCGCGGGTCCCGTTCCTCCAGGTCTCCTGCGTAAGAATCAGGTTCAGCTCCCCTCCCGCGAGCGATTCAAACGATCAATTCCTCTCAATCGCATATCTGTGTATAAATGTGGGTGTCTGATCTCCTAATCACGTCATCTCCACACCATCCGCACCTGGCTCCACGTGCGAGTAGGATGCTGCGCAGGAAGCGGAAGGGCAGCAAGCCGGACACTGAAGGCGAGCCCCCAGCCACGGAGCCGCCCTCCCCGCGTCCCAGGGCCGTCACCACCGATAACGGGCTGCTCGCCAGGGCGATGGTCAGGGAGAGCACGAAGAGCGAGCAGCGCACCGGGGGAGGAACTGACGACGAGCGGGAGGACAGGGACGGCAGCAAGAAGAAGGGCGGCCGCATGATGGATCTCAAGGAGCTGGTGAGCCAGACCAAGAAGAACTTCAAGGGAGGCTCCGGCACGCTCTCGCTGCGATGGACGGCGACCAAGAAGAAGAGCAGCATCGCCTCGTCGCTGTCATCGTCAGACCTGCGCGTGCACTCGTCGGCCGGCGAGGAGCTGTCGTCCGACTCGGACTCGCCCGATTCGTCGGCCAACGGGCTCAATGCGCGGCCGCGGGCGGAGAGGAAGAGGAGCAAGCTCACTACGGACGAAGGCGACTTGTTCGACGGGTTCAGAGAGCGGCCGATGTCGAGCAGGGGGTCGCGTTCATTGTCGAGCGCGCACGAGCACATGAGCGTGGAGGTGGGCAGCAACGAGGGCAAGGGCTCGCTCAAGGCCAAGAAGGCCAAGCCGCGCAAGCTGCTGACCGATCGGCCGGCGAGGCGCAGCGAGCTCGGCGACGGCAGCGACCAGGAGCTGTGTGCCAATGACAGAGCAATCGCCAGCCTTAAGCTGCTGCCAGTTGAGGTACGCACAACCGCGCACGTTGTGTGCGTCAGCACAGGTCTCTGCCAAACTCACTCATCTCTCTCTCTCTCTCTCTCTGGTGTGTGTGTGTGTGTGTGTGTGTGCTTGGGGGCTTGTGTGGCACAGGCCCTCGAAAGCAAGCGAGCACGCGGTTCCTCAATACCAGGCACCCAATGCGATCTGCCATCGGCACCGATTCCTCCACCACTAAACCTGCCCGAGCCCACCGCGACGGCCCTGCCCCTGGGACAGTTCAGCCTCCTCGCAGCCCCCATCCCGCCACCGCTCGATCTCCCCATAGGCCCGGCCGCCAACTCCAACTCCAACTCCACCAAATCCGCCTCTCCGCCCATGAAGATTCTGCTTTCGGCGCCGTTACCTCCACCGCTCAATCTCCCCGCGCCGACCACGACCACGACCACCAGCTCGAGCGTCATCTTCCCTGCGCTGCGGCCCTCTGCTGCGGCCGCGCCAGGGATCTCGCGTCAGGCCACCTCGCCGCGTTTGTCCCACTCGGCGCCCCTGCCGGCCACCCCGCTCTCGTGTAGCTCTCCCCTTGCGAGCCCACTCGCAACCTCCGGCTCTAGGCCCACATCTGCCGCTCCCAAAAAGCCCTCGCCCTTGTCCGTGAAACCGCGTCCCGTGCTGCCTACCCTGCGCCTCCCGATGGGAGCCTCCGGCGGCCTCTCGCCCCTCTCGAGCCTCACGTCGCGAGCAGTCTACACCCCGACGCCGCAGTCTCCGTCTATGTCCCTTGTCTCGCCGCGCTACGCGCGCTCGCCACTTAACAACAGCAACGAGGGCCGGCGACTGCTCACGCCCAAGCCCCTCGGCACTGTCCGCTCGTTCGAGGGGCGAACCGAGTCCGGAGGCGACCTCGACAAGGCGCTCGAGGAAATGATCTACTCCCGGTGGGAGGAGTACGACAACATTCGAAGGATTCGCAGCGGAAACCGAAGGTCCGTCACCCCGCCCAAACCAGACCAGAGGTCGATGCTGTGCTGACGTCAGCACTCTTTGCTTTTTGGCGCCGAAAGGTACAGGCAATCGACACGGATGAGCATGCTCTGCGAGCCTGAGGCCATCGGTAAGCTGGAGACGGACGCCAATGTGTTCCTGGGTGCCATCAAGGAGATGGTCAAGCGACGGTCGCTGAGTCGGCTCTGCGAGGAGACCCAACCGGCACCAACGAGGGCCACGAACAAGACCCGTCGGCGAAAGGAGCGGGAGATGCGCATGAGCCGAGAGCGCAACAGCGCGGCCCGGGCATCGGTTGGGCCAGGCCGGACCCGCTACTCCATGTGTCTCTCCTCCTCTGACGGCCTCGAATCGTCGGTGGACGATTCCTTCCCCGACCTCGTGTCACCTCTGTCTTCGTCGCCGCTGTCGTCATCGCTCGAGGTCCCACCACCTCCGCCTCCGCCTCCGCCACCGCCAGTGGGCCTCCCTCTCAGGTACCTGCGACGTTATGGTTTATTTTTTGATTTAAATATTGCAATATTTAACGCGTCCGCATTGGCACCTGTCGCAGCCCGATTGCGGAGGAGGACGGGAAGTGGGGCGTTAACATGCTGTCGAGCGAGCAGCCGCAGGCCTACGAGGACCTCTTCACGCTCACCCCGACCGAGATCGAAAATGGTAACCCATCGCAGCTCCACACCGTTCCTCAACAGCAAGGCTGACCTGCCATCACAACCTGTGTGTGTTGCCGAAACAGTGCCTGGCATCTATCGGTGGCGGATAGAACATTTGGTTCCCATGTGGATCCCGCAGGACGACGAGGGCCACCCGGCCAACCACTTCTACGAGTCCGACTGCTACCTGGTGCTCTACGTGGGGCGGGCAGACGAAGACGACGAGATCGACGACGGCTCGCCGCTCAAGAAGGACGCGATGGCCGGCGGCGACAAGGATGGCGCGATGACCTACAACCTCCACTACTGGATCGGTCGTACGGCGAGTGTCGACAAGAAGGCCAGCGTGTGCTTCCGGGCGGTCCAGCTCAACAGCTACATCGGCGGCAAGGCCAAGCACTACCCCGAGCAGCACGGGGAGGAGTCGGCCACATTCCTGTCATACTTTCGGCGAGCTTCGCGCAGGCCCTCCCTCTCGGGAAGCGGCAACATGCGAACGAGAAGCAACAGCGCCAGCGCCGTCGCATCAATCGCGCCGACTACCACCACAACCACTTCGCTCTCGGCGGCGTCGGCTGCTATCCCCGAGACGCGCGACATCGTCTATCTCGAGGGAGGGACGGACAGCGGCCTGCGGCGGGTCAAGGGCGTCGAGGAGTACGACACGGCGCGGCTCTACCGTTTCTTCACCTTGGAGGACGACGACGACGCGGACGACGAAGACGAGCAGACCTCGCTATCGGACGACCCGTGGGCTTTGTACGCCTACGACGAGTACGAGGCCGCAGCGAGGAAGCGGAAGCGGAAGCGGGACGGGCGCCACTACTACATCCAGCTTGTAGAGCTCGCCACCGCATCGCTGAACGAGCGTGACGTCTTCCTGCTCGACACCGGCGGCTATCGGCTATATCAGTGGAACGGCAAGCAATCTAGGTGCCTACCATCCAACCTACATTCATCAACTCACCGACGAGTGGTGTTCATGAAGGCTCACAATTGATTGCCATTTATTGTTGCGCTGGACATCAGGCAATGGCTCAACTTGGTGTGCAACGAAATCCTGCTGATGATGAACGTGATCGAGCGGAAGAGCCTCGCGCAGATTGAGGTGCTGAGCGGAGGGGAGGGAGAGGGTCTCTGCGTACGCAGGAAGACGAGCCTCTTCTGGCGCTACCTCGACGGCAGCCACAAACGAACAGCAGCCGAGGCCTCTCCTCAGTCAACCAGCGGCGTCACGCAGGAGACTAACGCGGCCGGCGATCAGGGACAAGAAAAAGAAGAAAAAGAAGAGGGGGAGGAGGAGCTGCCGGCCAAGGAAGAGAAAGAAGAGGAAGAGGTCCGGCTGACGGAGGTGGACGATTTCGCGGACGAGGCGTTGGGCGGCGTATTGGAGATTCTGGAGGTGCGGGGCGAGTACGGCTCGATGGACCTCCACACGATGTGGGTGCAGAAGAAGCCCAGCGTCCTGCGCGCGGCGGCCTCGACCACCACGCTCGGGCACGAAGAGGGCCTCAAGCCGTCGCGGAAAATCCTCTCCTCGCAGGGCGTATTTATTATCGATTGCACGTCCGAGATCTACGTGTACAGGTATCGTATCCATTTCACTCACTGCTCTGTAGCCGTGGCCTCACGTCGTGTGCGGTTGTGTGTGTGTGTGTGTGTGTGTGTGTGTGTGTGTGTGTGTGTGTGTGTGT
>CDFC01060429.1:40059-71980 GCA_000826385.1 Acanthamoeba rhysodes | reverse complement strand
CCCCAACCCCACCCATGAAAGAACCATCAACCAACGATTCGAAGAAGAGAACGTGAAGAGGTCCTGACGTCGGTGGTACCTTGGCCAGCTCCTCAAATTTGTTCTTCAGGTTGGAGGCCATGGCTTGCTGTCCTGCCGACGACTCGTCGAGTGTCTTGTTATGGTCTGTGTTGTGGGCTGGCGCTAAGATGAATGGAATGAAAGCGCGTTGCTCCGAAAGAAGCCAACGACGCGACGTGAAGAGTGGATGAGAGTTTAGTACATTTCGCCACCCTCACAGGGAAGGCTTGGGTGTGGACATGGGTTACGGGCCCAGCGTTCTTACGGCGGGCTTGGGCGGGCCGGTGCCCTTCTTCTTCTTCTTGTTGGCCTTCTTCTTCATCGCCAGGCCCTCCTCCGTCTTCGTTCGTCCCGCCGCGCTCCGCGGCCCGTTGGCGTGGCGCAATCGCCCCGGATGCGGATCGCTGATCGTGCCCGGCTCGTCGTCGTTGGGTTCTTCCTCTTCTTTTCCTCCACCTCCACCTCCTCCACCTTCATCTTCAACCGCGCTCCTCATCATCTCTTCGCTCGCCTGCTCGTTCTCGCAGTCGTTCGCCTCCTCTTTGACTTCGGCGGGCAGGCCCGCTGCGGTGGTGTCCCACCGCCCGTGCTCGGCCTCGCGGTCGGCCACCGCCACAGCGTCGTAGACCACGTGGAACTCGGATGATCCGCCTTCGCCACCTTCGCCGTCGAGGGACAGGCTGGCCTCCGAGCTGAGACTGCCTCCCGCGCTGTCGTCGGCTTGGCTGCCGTTCCTTTGTTTTCTTTTTCTTCGTCGCTTTCTTCGCCTTTCTCGTTTGGCCGAGCCGGAGCTACTGATAGCTTTCTCGGTCCAACTCGTCTCTGCTTCGGCCGCCGTTGGTGTCGTCGAGGTGCTCATCGTCGGCGTTGTCGTGGTCTGCTCCTCCTCGTCTCTTCCATGCAGTAGCGGGTCTTCGTCTTGGCCTGGTGGTGGTAGTGGCGCCGAAACGAGTTGCTGTCCGAGCACCGACTCGGCAGGTCCTACTGCTGCGCTCGGAGTCGTGGGCCAGGCTGGGTGCCGGCCCGACAAGCTTCCGTTGACCTTGAAGCACCAGACTTTGCCCTTGATGCCTGTCGCGCCGCGACTTCTCGACTGTGCTGCCCTCTTCTTCTCCTTCTCCTCCTTCGCTTTTCTCTGCTCGCCTTCTTCCCTTTCTTCTTCGCCGATGTCGACGACAACGGTCTGTCCTCTGTCGCCGATTGGAACATGTCGGTGCGGCGATGCCGGCGCTGCGACCGGTAGCACGGTCCGCCCTGACGGTCGGGCCGCCGACGTGTCGACCGTTGACGCTCGCACGCTCGTCGATGACGACGATGCGGGCACGACCGCTGTAATCACCGCTTCCTCAGCATCGTCCTCGACTCCACTGCTGCCGTCCTCCTCTCGCTTCCGTCTTTTGGCCCGCCTCTTCTTCATCGCATTGCCTTCGCCCTCCTCTTCTTCGTAAAGTGACACGTTGTCGTCGCGCTCTCTGTTTCGCTGTTTGCTGGCGTTGGCTTCGAAGAAGAGATCGAAATCCGGCTGAGGCGACATGGTCCAGATGGCGATATCTGAGTCACCCTGGTAGCCTACGGCCTTCTTACTCCCTCGGTCCTCGTTTTTGTCGTCCTCCGCCCGAGACTGTGGCGGGCTCGGTGTCAAGAGTACTGCGCAGGGCTGGTCACGCTCTCCGTCGCCGCCCCGGCTCGCTGTCGCGTTTTTTATCTGTTTCGTTTCTCGGCGTCGTTCTTCGCCCTTCCGCTTCCTCTTGTCGGTCCATTGCGCCACCTTGAGCTCCATCCCCGGCGTCTCCCCACTACCCTCGCCCTCGCCCTCGTCGAGGTCTGCCATCACCATCTCTCGCGTGGTCGAGCGCGGCGAAAGCCCTGGTCGTCTGGCGGCGCCCGGGGTGGGCATGCGATCGTCGGCCTCCTGTTCCGCGAGCTCCTTCAGCATTTCGTCGTCGCTGCTGACCGGGGCCGAGTTCAGACTCAGCGGCGAAGGCGGGGTGAAGTCGCTGCCCAGGCTGAAGTCGTCCCTCACGGCCTCCCTCTCTCCTGCTTCGATCTCCAACACACCGGTGCGTGCTTCAACGCCGTCCCGCTCGATGGGCAGCTGCGTGTTGTCATCGTCGTTGCCGTCTTCGTCTTCATTGTTTAGGTCCATTCTCGTTTCGTTCTTAGTCTCTTCGCCGACGACGTCCACCTCGCCGCATGACGGTAGAGCCTCTTCATCGCCGGAGCCCGACTTGACTGGCGCAGCACCAGCCGGAGTGGTCGTGGTAGTGGCTGTATTGCCAGCAGCCGCTTCGGCCTCGTTCTTGGGTCCCTCGGCCTGCTCCGTCTCGTCGGACACGGGTTCCTGCTCGCAGGCGATGCGAGCGATGAGGCCCTTGATCTCCTTTCGCTTTTGGATGATCGTTTCGTTGTCGAACCAGCTGCGGTTGAGCTGTACCCATTTCGACCAGTGACCACCACGCAATCAGCGTCACGCACACGCACCACCGCACACGCACACGAGGCAGATGCCACAGTACCGTAACCTTCAGGTCCTCCTTTGTGTAGAGAGTGGGCGGGTTCCTGCAGAAGCCCTCCACGTATTGGAGAAGAAACACACCGCAATCCGAGCCGTTCTGTTGCTCCGGCAGCTGTGCAGCCAAACACCCGACACCAGAATCAATTGGTCTGATCTAAGTAGAGAAAACCAAGGGGAAAAAGCGGGCAAGTAGCAGAAGCAGTCGTACATTGGGGATGAAACCCAACAGCGAGTCCTTGGTGACTTTGATACTGGGCCTGCTATCGTCCGCATTCCACGCCACGCCAAGATAGCTTTCATCATCCGAATTCATACATCACACATGAGTCATAAGCAATTAATTGGATAGTCGCGTCGCAAAGAGACAGAAATGAGTCGAGGACAACAAACGTACGCTCTCAGCTTGTTGAACACGTGGCCAGCCGTTGAGTGGAGCGAGCACATGTGGATCATTACAGGCCACTCCTCCTTTGGCAGCTTGTCCATCGCCCCAGGCGTCTGGGCGTTTACGATGGAGCCCGGGTTGCAGATCACCACCACGTTCCAATGGAATCTTAGGTTCGATAAGATATTAGCCACAACTCATAGGTGTGTGCCGTGCATGCTGGGCGTGTACCCGTCGTTGATGGGCACGAAGAGGAAGCGCTTCTTAAAAATGTCGACGTTGCGGGTCCACGAGAGGAGATTCTTCATTTGGTCCTCGGTCTTGAGGGACTGCAGCTTGGGCCAAAAGAAGGTGTTGAAGAAGTAGAACTGATCCCTCTGCGGCGCATTGTCGGGGAAGAGGGCCTCCTCGTGGAGGTACTTGAGGTAGAACTCAATAATGTTGTCGTTCAGCAGCTGTTCGGGCTCAAGCCGTTCGACGTCCGCCTGCGTGAGAGTGACCACATCTCTGCAAACACACAAGGCGCGTAAGTTTGGTACGGTTTGCGTGTGTGTGCGTGCGTCGTGCGTACCTTGAGCGACCTCGCGGGTAGGTGATGATCTTCTTTGTAGATACAAAACGACTGCAGACGAGTCAAGTGTCAACATAAACTACGAAAGTAGTCAAGTGGCGAAGACAAAGTTGACGAACCGAGTCGTGGCGGGCTTGCGTGACATGGAGCGTGTGGTGTAGCGTTTAATCGGTTCGATTGATGATGGAACCGTCTCTCGATCCAAGGCTCCGATGTTGAATTCCGCATAAGTGGCCTCGCTGCGCGGAGACCAGTATTAGTAGTTTGGAACACCAAGTCAGCTAATAAGCGAATAAATCTAAGAGCGCGGACGTACGTGATAGATGCCATTTTGATGCTGGCTTCCGCAAGAATTGTCTTCACCTTGTGCCACTCCTCTCGCCATTCGTTCCAGTTAGAGCAGTAGATGTGGATGTAGTGCCGACTACCATCTGATGGACAGTTGCCGCATTGTAAGCTACCACATACCATATCTATAAATAAGTGTACGTTGTGCAGTCGTGGATGCTATGTACCTCTGCTTTGTGGGTCGTAGTAGTGGGAATCGATTTGGCTCAGAATTGTCCGTGTCCTCACGGCAACCAGCCCAGTCGACGTCAACTCCTGACACCGTGCGAGCGTGAGCGAGATCTCGGAGAGCCAGGAGAGGGAAAGAGAGATGACTGTTGATGGTACCGCAACACTGGCTAGGTCGGTGTAGGGGATAAGGATCTCTCTGTCCTCGGTGGCCTTTGGCGCTTCCCGCGCGAGAGGCCGGCACTCTTTTCGTTTTGTATTTCGTTGTTTCGGTTCATCGGGCGCGTAGTCGCCGTCGTCGTCGTCAAAAGCATAGGGGTCACCGTCGTCGGCGGTGAGCTGCTTCACCGTGCGAATGACCAGCTCGGCCTGCTCCCAGCGGATCTCCCACTGCACGTCGGCGTAGTCCATACGACCAAAGACGACGCGCGGCGAGTAGTAGCTCGGCGTATCACTCCGAGCACGCTTTCTTGGCCGGGCGGCACTGGAGGCTTCGGCAAAGGAGTCCTGGCTCATGCTGTCTACACATTGCGACACACACACACACACACACACACACACACACACACACACACACACACACACACACACACACACACACACACACACACACACACACACGATAGGGGTTTATGGTGTGAAAAGCAACGCCATCAAAGAATGAAAATGGTACCATCATCATCGATAGTAATCACCACGGGCTTGGGCTTGGGCTTGGGTTCGGGCTTCTGTCTGGTCCTGGGGCGGGAGACCTTTGGTGGATCGGCTGGCGTGAACGTTCTCTTCTGCTCACCCTCCTGCTTCTCCTGCACGTCGTACCGGCTCCTACCCTTGGCCCTCGTACCGGTGACCAGCCTGGTTGTGATCGCTGACATCCACGATTAGCACGCCTGTGCGAGCCCGCTTTTGTGCGTGCACGCTACAGTGAGAATGACTTAGACGTACCCCCAGTAAGTGCATCCTGCAAGTCGTTGTCGGCCATCAGCTTCTTAGTCTTCTCTTGGGCCTCCCTCACCTTCTCGCTCTGGTTCGCCTGGCTCTTCGTCGCTGGCATCTTCTTATTGTTGGGAATGCGCTCTCCCCATTCCGTATGATCCTCCACCGTCT
Organism: Acanthamoeba rhysodes; assembly: GCA_000826385.1. Classification (NCBI taxonomy): domain Eukaryota; phylum Discosea; order Longamoebia; family Acanthamoebidae; genus Acanthamoeba; species Acanthamoeba rhysodes. Next base: position 66,826 of record CDFC01060429.1, on the reverse strand, counting down.
CCCCGCTGTCGTTGAGTTCGCTCCAGTAGTTGTGGATAATTTCGTTGTCCTCAGTCGTCGTCGACGACTTGGCGACAGTGGTACGGTCTTCCTCCCGTTCATCTCCTTCCTCCATTCTTCGTGCCCCTTCGTCCTTTTCCTCCATATGCACCGCATCAGCTCTCGTCTTGCTCATATCCGCCTCTACCGCCATCGCTGCCGTAAATGTCTTGCGGCGGGGGTTCTGCTCTTCTTGCGTCGAGGCCTTCGTCGCCTGCGCCCCACCTCCATTACAAGCTTGGTCGGGCACGGGCTCAAACTGTAACTCGAGAGGTCTTCGAAGCGCCCTCTTGCGCGGAGGGGCTACGTCCACGGTACGTGTGCACAAGAATCGAAACAATGAGGAGCAGCACAGCCACGCACACTTTTGAGGCAAAGCTCGTACCGTGCACCTTCTTGTTGGGGCTCTGAAGAAGCAACCCTGACTTGGATCCTAGCTTGAACGATTTGGTGGTCTCTTGTGCTGCTGCACGCATGTGTGGGGTGTCGTTGTTAGACGAGTGACAAGCGCGAGCAAGGCGGTGGTGACCCAGTGGTGCGTACCGAGTGGCTGCGGCGGCTGCGGAGTACCCGGCTGAGTGTCCAGCAAACAGATACCATGAGGGCTGTCGTTGCAGTTTGCTCTCCGCTGGGGGCTCTGTCGGTACGTCACCACAACCAATATTATTTATCGATTTTTTAATCGAAAATAATAATAATAATAATTTTTTAATCAAAAAAATCGATGGAAAATGAATCAAGGCCGGGATCTCGTACCCCACGCGTGGGTGAACTGGTTGCCGACAGCGCCGCGCTGCATCCAAATGGAATTAACGAAGGGAAGACAATTGAAAGATGGCACGAAATGGGAGGTGACGTACAAGGTCGAACGGAGGGGGGAATTGCGTGGTGAATGTCGGAGGTCTGGGCAAGCGGTGTATTGCCCTTTGTCCATCTTGAGTTTATGGGGGCAACGTCTCTAGATCCCCAGAGGCAGCATCGACCAAGACTCTACCTTGCGCGATGCTTCTTCTTTCTCCAATTAATCTTTTCTTTTAATCTTCTTTTTCTAATCGCATTATATATTTTTCAATTTTTTCCTTGAATTGGCAATGTATTTCTGTATATTTCTGCCCCGTGTGCCAGGCCTCACTCTTCGATGGCGGCCGAGGTGTGCTGGCCGCAGGCGACGGCGCGGATCTTGTCCTTGCGCGACTGCAGCTTGGTCACCTTGTGCGGTGTCTTCTGATGCGCGCGGTTGCCGACGCCGCACTGGCCCTGTGACGGTCATGAACCGAGAGAGAGAGAGAGAGAGAGAGAGCGGGAAGAGAAAAGAAAGGTTAGTGGGAGTTCATCATCGCGGGAGGGATTGGCGATGGTGTACCCGGTCGTTTCGGCCGAAGGACCACACGTCTCCGCCCTTGGTGAGGGCGAGGCAATGGTCGTTGCCGCATTGGAGCTCCTTCACCTCGTTGTTGATGAATTCCTTGCCTTCGGCGTTGAAGAATGGCGCCCTCAGCACGGGGTGAGCCGTGTTGATGTGCTTGCCCTGGTTGTCGGGCACTTGGCCATACATCCCTGTCGATTTGCTTACGTCAGCTGCGTGTTCGGTGTGCAGTGCATAAATGCAGTACGCACCGTTGCCCCAGGCCAAAAGGACACCGTAGTTGGTGAGGGCTAGCGTGTGCTCTCCACCGCAGCTCACCTTGATAATCCGGCCCAGCTTTTCCACGGACTTGGCGTCACGCGTCAGCGGTACGAGCGCAGGCGAGTCGGTGTACAGCGTGCTCCCCTTGAGTCCACTGAGATGCACGCTGCCCAGCATGAACACGGCACCATCCTCCAGCAGTATGGCTGCCACGGACAAACGAACAGTGAGGTCGATTTTATGTTCTGTGTCTTGATTCAATGGGGACCAGCGTAACAGTACCTGTATGGGTGTCACCGCAGGAGACGCCCACAGCTTTGTGGCCCCCGCTAGCAATCCCGAGGTCGACCACCACAGGCGAAGGTCGTACCATGCCTGGCCCTCGGGTTTCGTTTGATGCGTCTTGCGTGCCACACTGTCAACAAAGAGTTAGCTGCACCTTACAGGCATCATGTGCACGACGCAACGCTCTAAGAGCAGAGCCCGTACCTGGCTGTAGTTGTTATCGCCGATCACTAGCACTCTGCCACGCGAGGTCACCATCGCCACGTGCCCGCTGCCACACTCGACCTGCGTGATCGTTTCCGCGGCTTTTGAACCTGATCCACCGAATGGCCACCACCATGACGAAGTCGACGCAGCAGGGGCCGCAGCAGCTGACGCTGGCGGAAGTGATAGTGCAGCTATGTCTATACGCTTGACGTTTTTCCAATCTGTTGCAGCGGTAGACGAGGCGGGTGGATGCAGCCCGCCTTCGGCATGCGTACGCGTGTCCCACAGTAAGACGTCGCCTTTGTTCGTGAGTGCCGCGATCAGTCCGTTCCTGCGAAATGCGTCAGAATCACATGTAATGAAGCGAGCACGTTCCCAGCGAAATGGGCTCACCTTCCGCAGGCCACCTGCTGTACGCCTTTGTGCTCGGTCAGCGTCGGCTCCTCTTCTCCGACTCGCCACAAGTACAGCTCGCCCTGTACGTCATCATGGTAGGTAAGATTCGTGACTTCAACGATGACTAGCATTGGGCTGCGTACCTTGTTCGTCACAGCCGCGGCAGCCTTGTCGCCGAAAGCCAGGCCCTTGACGCCCTTTCCGCTGAGCTTCGCGGCCAGCCGCGGCACCAGTGAATCGGCCGGGGAAGACCCAGCAGAGGGCACGGTCCCGCCAACTGCGCCCCACACCCACACGTTGCCGCCACTCTCCTGGAGTTTATCCGTGTCGGCTCTTGGCGAGCGGGAAGCGCTGCCGGCCTGTGGTAGTTGTTGTTCCTCTGCGTGGACAACCGACTCGCTGTTGGCGGCCATGTAAAGCATGAGCGCCCCTGCGCCAGCTGCAGCCGCTCCCCCAATCCGCCAGTGGGTTGCGTTGCAGCTTCCTGGCCAATCAATTCATGAAGAAGGGCAAGGATTTGAGGAATTGGTGTGGAGAAGAAATCTGATTTCAGCGGATGGAGAGTGATGGCACCTCGTGCGGTGGTGGCGTAGAATCGGCCGCTGTGGTGGTTCAGGACGGCTGGCCCCGTGCGCAGGCGCTGAGATGTGCCGACACGCGAACGAACCCCTGCTGCGGCACCGCGGGTTGCGGGGCAGGCAAGCCGGCTACTTCGAAGCATTCCTCGCTCGACTCTTGCAAGACGTGCAAATCTAATGGTAGTTGGTGGTGCGTTTCGTAAGCTCACGCTGGCAGAGATGCACGCAGCCTTCTCGTCTTGCTCTCCTTCCTACGCAGCATCAGCGTAAGCGTTCGTACTACTCGTCTGCTTTCTCGAAACTGTTTCGAAACATTTTTGAATATCGCTTGGGAGCAAGGCCAAAAAAGGGAGACTTGCCTGGCCTGCGAACATTGGGATTGTGCGAAGGGCAACAAGAGAGAGATCGAGAGATGGCGACGACCGCCCACCGCGAGGTGGCACAGGCCGTGGCCAACTACGACTACGCGGGGCGCTCCGACCGGGAGCTCAGCTTCAAGAAGGGCCAGCGCATATCGGTCTTCCAGCGCCAGGAGAGCGGGTGGTGGGTGGGCGAGGTCGAGGGCAAGCGTGGCCTCTTCCCCGGAAGCTTCGTCCAAGAAGTACCCTTGGCTGGCGTAGAGGAGCCTACCGCCCCGAAGCTCGGGGGAAGCGGTGGAGGAGGCGGGACGTCGTGGAGCGGGAGCGTCAGCGGAGGCGAGGTGTCGACCACCGCCGCGAGAGGCAATCAAAGCTCGCCGCCCTCCGCGCAACGCGCCCCTCCAGCACATGCGACGTGGTCCAAAGGAACACGCGGGGTGCCACCGGTCTCGACCGCCACGGCGGCGGGGGCGGCATCTACATCGTCCAGCGCTTCGGTCCCTGCCATCATCAGCCCCCGCACCACAGTGTCGGCGGCCTACAGGCGGCGCGGCTACACGGCGGACCTCCTGGCTTGCGACAAGGTGGTTGCCCTGTTCGACTTCACGGGCGACAACGACAAGAAGATCAGCTTCAAGAGAGGAGACACTATCAACGTACACTCTCCACACTGCTGCTGCTTCTTCTTCTTCTTGAAGCGGGAGCCGAATTGACACCTAGGTGTGGTGTGGTCGGGGGAGAGCAGGTGCTGCAGAAGCTTCAAGAGGAAGGGTGGTGGGAGGGCGAGCTGAACGGGCAAGTTGGGCTCTTCCCCTCCAACTACGTCAGGGTGGTGGAGATGAACACAACCCCTGCCCCCGCCGCCAGCAACCCTGTTCCAGCTGCCGACACGACGGCGAAGCCACAGGTACCTGTCCTCTTCTCTTGTCTTGTGGGCTCACGACGAGAAGCACATCACGTCGATGACACATCGCACACTCGGATCGTTGCAGGTCGCGCACGCGGAAGCCCAGGCGGGGCCGCTGATGGTGGTCTGTCTCTACGATTTCAAAACGGATGACACCTCCAAGCTGTCCCTCACGAAAGGTCCGCACCCACCTGCGCTCCTCGTCAGCGGTGGCGGTCGCGATGGTCGCTTACGCTCCGCGGAGCTGCGAACAATCAACAGGGGATGAGGTGGAGGTGGTGAAGAAGGCCAGCGAGTCCTGGTGGAAGGGCCGCATGGGCAAGAAGATAGGCTACTTCCCGTCGAGCTACGTCAGGGCCATCGAGCCCACCGCGGTAGCAGCCGCACCCGCAGCAGCCGCCATCGCAGCCGCGCCGGCCTCCGTCGCTCCTGCCGCTGCAACGGCGCACCACCTCCAGCGCGCAGCGTCGCACGGTCCGATCCCCAGCAGGGCCGTGCCTGCGCCCCCCTCGCGGGCCACACGACAAACCCTCCCCGCCGGAGCCGACAGTATGTCCTGCTCCCCACAAAGCATCGATTGTGAGCACACATGGCAACGTTGTCTCACTCCCCTGGCCTCTCGCGTACGTACGTACCAGAAGAAGCTTCGGGCGTGACCGCCGGCCAGACGTGGCTGGTGGCCCTGTATCACTACGCAGCCAGGAATGACGACGAGCTCAGGTGCGTGCCCTCGGCCGTGTGTCGGTTCTGTCGTGGCTTGTCGTGTTGGCGCGCACCGCACGTTAACAATTCCTTGGGGTGCGGTGGTGCTGTGATCGGTACATGTACCATAGTTTCACGAAGGGGGATCGGGTGAAGCTGGTCGAGGACCTCTCGGTGAACTGGTACCGAGGCGAGCTGCACGGAAAGGCCGGGCGCGTGCCCAAGAACTACGTCCAGCTTGAGCCGGCCGCATCCGCATCCGCAACCTCAGCCGTCGACGGACTGGAGCAAGTCGTCGCCAACAACAACCATCATCACCATCACCACCATCACGGCACTCAGGCTAGCCACGGGGCGCCGCCGGCCGTGGTCGATAGTTTTTACAGCCAGACGAACGACCTGTTCCTGCAGTACGAGGCCGAGGAGGAGCTCGAGCGAGTGGCGGCCGCCGAGCGGGTGGCGGAGGCCGAGCGGGTCGAGAAGGAGCAGGAGGAGCGCGAGCGGGCCAGAGCGCTTGAGGCCGTGCGGGAGCGCGCGGCGAGGGAGGCCCAGGAAAAGGAGGAGCGCGAGCGCCTTGAGAAGGAGGCCCGGGACAAGGCCGAGCGCGAGCGCGTCGAGCAGGAGGGGCGAGAGAAGGCCGAGCGCGCCGAGAAGGAGGCCCGAGAGAAGCGCGAAGCCGCGGAGAAGGCCGAGAAGGAGCGCGCCGAGAAGGAGGCCCTCCGGGAGCAGGAGGAGCGCGAGCGCAGGGAGAAGGAGGAGCGCGAGAGGCAACAACAGCTCGCATCGGCCGATGACCCGCGGGCCAAGGAGCGGGAGAGACGAGCGCGCGAGGAGGAGGAGATGCGGCTGCGCGAGATCGAGTACGCGGCCCAGCAGGAGCTGCGCCGGCGCGAGCCTCCTCCTGTGGCCAGCCGTGTCGGCCGCAGTGCCAACACCAACCGCAGCCTGCCGCCGCCGCCCACCACCGCCGCCGCCGGAGGGAGCGGCATCAGGCCGCAGCAGCCACGCGCGGCGCCCGTGCCCACCCTCATCCCGTCCACCGTACCGCCGCTCCGCAAGGTCAGCGTCGGCACCGCCGGCGAGGCCTCAGCGGGCGCGGTCTCATCACTCCCCCCGCCGCTGGTCTACTCGCGACCCACCGCCACCACCGGCAGCGGCGCCACTCCGGCGGGCGGTGTGCAACGTGCGGCGTCGGTGCCGACGATGACGCCACCGGCAAACGTACCGCGCCGAGTGGTGCCGGCCGCGCCTGTCACGGTGGTGACTGGAGCGGAGGGTCACCAGGAGCTGCGGCAGGAGGTGACTGCCCTGCGACAGCAGGCGGCGACGGACGACGAGGACGAGACCCAGCTGGCGACGACGTTCGAGCAGCTCAGGCGGCTGGTGCTCGACGAGAGGCGCGAGAGGCGACGGATTACCGACAGGCTCGCCGCAGTGGAGGAGCGGCTCGCCAAGCTCGGCGTGTGAAGGATATCGAGGTTACTCGTACCGGCTTTTACATTTGCAAATGTACCACCAGCCTTGTTGTTCACAACATCTCGGAGATGTGGTAGGTGCGCCGCGGACTGGGGCCCGCGGGTGGTCCTCCGCCACGAGCGCCATTTCCTGATCCGCCGCCGCCTCTGGGCGCACCACCTCGCGGCCGCCCATCACCTGCTCCTCCTCTTCCGCCTCCTCGACTGTCTCCTCTTCCACCTTCTCCTCCTCGATCTCGTCCGTCTCCTCCCCGGCCTCGGCCCCTGGCCGCCGCGGTCGCTCGTTCGCGTTCCCAGCTGTCTCGCCGCATCCGCTCGTCCTCCTGCTGCCTGCGCCTCTCCGTGTTGACAGCGTTGGCGTTGCTCTGGTCCCGGGCTCTCTCGGGCTGCTGCGGCGGTTGGTGGTATTGAGGCTGCGATTGCGTGACCTGTGACGGCACGTGCGTCTGCGGCTGCTGCGGATAGAGCGCGCGCTGCCGCTCGGCGATGATCTGCTGTCGGATGCGCTCGCGCTGGGCCTCGTCGATGGACTGTGTCGATGAAGCCGGCGGCGGAAAGCGGACGGGCGGCAGCCGACTACTAAAGTCCTGATGCATGACCGGCACCGGCTGCAGCGGCGGATGCAGCGCGAAGAAGTGCGGCTGGGGTTGATGGTGCTGCGGCTGCGGCTGCTGAGCGTAGGACGGGAGCTGACCGACATTGCCATTGCTATCGCTGCCGTTGCCGAGCGTGGGCTGAAGCGGGACGTGGCCATGTCCGATGGCCATGCTCCCACGCATCAGTGACACGCCTGATGAGGTGTTGAGCGGCTGCAGCGGGTTGCTGGCGCCAGGCCGGACAGACACGGGCGTGAGCGGCATGTGAAGCTGTGCGCTGCCGTCACCGGCGACGAATTGCGCGGGGGCGGAGTGGGGGTGAGTCGGCGACAAACCCTGACCCGGGGGGCCGCCTCCGCCCACGGCCGGGTGCGACGGCGTAGGCGTGAGCACTGCGGTGTGGGACGGCGAGGGCACCGGCGCGGAGACGGGCGCCAGGCTGGCGGGCGTAGGGGTGAGGACGGGGTGCGTCGGCGGGTAGGACTGGAGCAGCGACTGCCGGTTGTGGCTGGCCGCAGCAGCGGCAATGGCCGATGGCGGATAGGCGTAGGTCGTGGCCTGCCCATTGCTCGATAAGGATCCTCCTGAGCTGGGTGGCGTCATAGAGGGGGGCGGGGAGGTGGAAAACGGCAGTGAGGAGATGGAGGAAGAAGAGGAGGACGGTGGCGTGGGGCGGAGCGGCGAGTGGAGAGAACTCGTGAGTGCTGGTGAGGAAGTCATGATGTCGACGCGATGCGTCGGGCTCGCATCACGCTCGGTCGATGGCGAAGAGCCGCGCGTCTGAGTGGACGGGACGTCAGGCCTGGTGGAAGGGTTGGACCTTGGAGGCGACGGGGTGACCGATTTTTTGTGCATGGCGGCCGTCGCAGCCGCAGCATCGGCGGCATGCTGCGCCGAGCTGGATGGCAGAGAGCTGCGGCGGCGCATCGCCGAGGCCGGTGGGAACGTGGGCTCGGTTGATTCAGATATACGTTGCGCGGAGTGGTCCCGCGACGAAGCCGTAGAAGACGGAGTAGGTGTCTTCAAGAAGATGTCCTCGAAATCGATCGACTGCTGCGCCTTTCTTTCATTCTGTGATCATACGCAGAACCACCACAGGACACGATCAGCCGATAATGAACCAATCAGAAACAAGTACCGGGGAGCGCCAACGAACCTGAAGTGGTCCTGTGGCATGACGCTTGATGGAGGAATAGGAGATGGTGCCGCGCTGGCCTCGCGAGGGCGGTGGCTGGAGCTCGGCTTCCTTGTACTTGCCGCCGCCGCCGGAAAAATTGACGGTAGCTCGAGCGTTCGGGCGGCCGTCACCCGTGCGGCGCTGGGCCAGCTTCTCCCGCTGTTCGAGACCGCGCGGCGACAGGGCCAGGGAGGCCACGGCCGATGTGGTCCCGTCAACAGAGGGCAGCGCCGGGAGCGGCAGGCTGGGCGTCGATCGCGATCCACCCGAGCCACGCATCGACGAAGCACTCGCTGATGGAGATGGCGACGATGATGGTGAGGAGGAAGAAGAGGCGGAAGATGTCGAAGAACGTCCGGGCGTATCATCTGACGTGTCAGGGTAGCCAAAGACGAGCTTGATCGCAAAGTCGTCGGGAAGCATCTTAGTGTGCGCCGGGCCGGAGAACATGGCGTCCAGCTCCTCCTTGCGCAGGGTCCACGACACGGTGCCGTTGCTGCCGTCGTTGGACTCGCCCATGCTCTCGGTCGTCACGGCCCCGCCGCTTTCGCGCTGCTGCTTGGCGATGATCTCGTTGAGCTGTCTCCCGACGAACGAAGTGTGGAAGGAAAGCCGGAACAGACAGATGTAGGGGTACTTCTTGGACAGGGCGGTGGAAAGGACTTCGACCGGCTTGAGGTAGCCGCTCTTGAGGATGCGCGCGAAGCTGATGCGACTGCTGGCCTGGTGGAAGAACTTGAGCTGGATGTCGCCCCGCACGAAGCAGCCCTTGGTAATGTCGACCACGATCTTCTCTTTCTGCTTCAGCTTACTGCGTATCCGCTCTTTCTCTCGGTTCACCGTCCCGTTGTCCACCTCTCTTGTGGCCACAACAAAACACAGCGTGAGAACGGGCGCATCGCACAGGATTCGGTGCCGTCTATGGTGATGTACCTCACAACCCGGATGTTTCCCGGTTTGCTGTAGTAGAGCTTGGTAGGGTGGTAGTCCGAAGAATAGAGGAGGCGCTCATTGTTCTTCTCCTTGTGGTGACCCTGCAGCGTGAGCACCTTGATCACCGGCTCCCAGCCGCCCATCCGCTGCACGTCGTCTATAGATCGAACAGCGAGCAACGAAGTGAAAGGTCAGCTGACTCATAATGAATGACACCGCTCGAGCTCGAGAGGAAAGCGCACCTGCATCAGGGATGACGGGGAAGGGACTGATGACGATCTTCTTCAAGACGAGCGGTCGTTCCTTGCCAAAGGGAGGGTCTATCCGACCTCTGCAGCAGCCAAAGGTGAGTGAGTTTTGAGCGAGCGCATGGTTGCCATGTTCAGGCCGCAAGGGCTTGCTTGCGAGCTTACCTGTAGATCTCGTTGGCGTAGTGGGCGTAGCGGATCTGAGAGGGTGTCAGCACTCCGGCGGCCGTGGCCGATCGCGCCTCTGCAAAGAATTTAAGCGCCGCCTGGACACCGCATAAGACACGGGAGTGGTCAGGTTCAGCGAGAGAAGAGAAGAAGAGAGAAGAGAGAAAGAAGAGAAAGTGCTTACCTTGGCATCTCTAAAGAAGCCCTCTCTGAGCAGATATGTGCTGATGACCATGCCAGTCCTTCCCCTACCTGATCAATTGATTATTTTGGAGTTTCAGGAGCCCAACAGCTCAGAATGGCGGTTGGATGCTGGGTGCGCGTGGGTACCAGCCAAGCAATGAACGACGGCCACGTTCTCCTCGTCTTCACTCAGCCACTTCTTCATGGCCTCCACGATCTGGAAGAGGAGGGCCAACGGACACGCGCTGTGGTCGGGGAAGCCAAAGTCGAGCACCTGCACGTGCAAGATAGACGATCGTAAGAGTCTACTGCACACCAGCCATGGCGTGAGAAGGAGGTTGCGCTTACCCTATTGTCAAACTTGGCATAGTCGTACTCCTCGCCACTCAGGTTGAAGACCATGAAATGCTTGGCGTGATAGAACCACAGGAAAGTAGCCACGTCTGACAAGTAGGCACAAGCAGTGGCTCTTGAGCAAGCTCACAAACAAGAGGCGGTGAGGGGAGAAGGGTGCAACTTACCATCACCATCGTTACGCCAGATCTTGTCCATCTTTTGGCCTGGAATGCCCTGCAGATTGGCAAATACCAACGGTAAAAACGGAAGAAAAAAGGGAGACAAAGACACCCCAACCCTGCACCCAGTACCATAGCAATGATGCGGCTGGTGATGTACGTCAAATCCAGATCGAACCAGCCTTCATTTTAAAAAGTGAAGAAGTAGAAAAGGAATGGGTAAATAATCACGATAGCATTAACAGGTGGGTGGGAGGAAGAGCAGGGCACCATCTTGGAAGCGAAATTTATCCTTTGAGACAGCATTTCGGGCCACCTTGAAAAGATTCATCTTCGCTTGCTGTCTGCACAAGCCACGCGCGCCCTTGCGGATGCCGCCTGCGTCGCTATCGGGTTGTAAACGGCAATCAACGGCCTGCACGTTGTTGGTTGTTTGCAGGCAGCTCGGCAACTTCTACGTTCTCCGTTGCTTGTCTGTTTTTACGCCGGGTTCGCAACTTTTCTCTTATTTTCTCTTTTTTTCCCTTTCCGACACGCCTCTTGGCTGCCAACAAAAGGAGAGGACCACACGCCTTTCCTTCTTTTAAAAACCACCCCTGTGGAGCCAAGAAGTTGTCTCTGGTCCCTCAGAAGTATCAGGCATGGGGCAATGCTATGAACTTTGGGATTGCTTTGGGGCATCAGAGCCATGATGGCTCTGTTGCTTTCTTGGGTCTTCTCCTCTACCCTCCCGCACTCCGGTGTGGCTGGCTGCTCGCCATTTTCCTCCAATACTATTTTTTCCCATTATTATTGATTTTGCGATATAAAATCCAAGCCTTTTTTGAGCGGATTAGGTTAAAAAAACTGACAACAAACAAGTCCACACCCACGCCACTGGTCTTGCCCTGTTCTGAGCAAGCTTCACTTCGGAAAGCACGCCATGTCAGTCGTGGTGGCGAGTCTCGTGGTGCTCGTGTGTGCAGTCACCTACGCCTACTCGCCTACCACCACCCCTTCACCCACCACCGCAGGGGTGGTGCTGCTGGCCTTTGTGCTGGGCCTCATCGCACACCGCGTGTGGGGTAGCACCCGCCCCCACCACTTGGAGACCCTCGCTGCCGCACGCTCCACGAAGCGCGCACGCGCCAAGGACTACCCGCCCACCTTCCCCAACGGCTGGTACGTCTCTCGGCCAACCTATATTACGTCCCTGCGGGGAATGAGCTGGTGTTGCTCTAAAACTACGTCGTCACCAGGTACAAGCTGTGCGACTCAGACGACCTACCGGCCAAGGGGGTCAAGCGTCTGGAGGTTCTGGGGCAGCACTTGGTCCTGTTCCGCACGGAGAGCGGCGAAGCCAAGGTGCTGGACGCGTACTGCCCGCACATGGGCGCCGACCTGGGCGTCGGCGGCAAAGTGGTGGGCGACTGCATCGAGTGTCCCTTCCACAAGTAAGTGCCTGCACCCACTCTTCTTGTTTGCGCGTTTGTGCGTTTCTACGTGCGCGTCGTGCTTGTGCTCGAGCTTACGAACTGAGATCTCTGCCAGGTGGACCTTCAATGGCGAGGGCAAGTGCACCCACATTCCCTACTCGAAGAAGGCGCCCGAGTACCCACGTCCTGCCTATAGCGGCCGCCTGTGCTTCATTTTATGACTTAAGCCCGCTCACCGCCCGCTTCGTCAGGTTCGCCAAGGCGCGCTCGTGGCAGGTGTTGGAGTACCACAAGCTCGTGTGCGTCTGGTATGATGCAGGTGCGCCAAATCACTCGTGGCTCTGGCTGCCGTGCGCTCTAACCGCTCCACCGTACACAGAGGGCCGGGACCCGCCCTACCTGCCTCCCCGCATCAAGGAGATCGACGAGGGCAAGTTCGTGTACCGAGGCAAGTATGACGCCCTCGTGAATATGCATATTCAGGTACGCAGCTTCGTTCTTTGTTCGCTTCCCCGATAACACTGCGTGTAACACCGTGCATTTGTATACATTTGTCATGTGATCCCAGGAATTCGCTGAGAACAGCGCCGACTTCCAGCACTTCGACCCACTGCATGGCCAAATGTGCCTCCCCTTCACCCTCATCCCCATTCCCGGCATGCGCATCATCCACGAAGCTGGTACGCTCGTCGCGTCCTGCGTACACGTACTCCCCTGCAACCCGTCTTTAATTGATTGCCCACTCTCCACCATCCAGATTGGATTCCAGGCAAAGGCGATGAATCGCACATTGCGTACTTCCTGGACAAGGCCCACCTTCAGTTCTACGGTCGAGACATCCCTCGAACAGACGCGAAGGGCACCGTCTCGTTTGTTGGCCCCGGTACGCACCCTCTTCCTTGTTTTGGCGGCAAAGCAACGATCCATCCGATATGCTAACCTCAGAATGTGCAGCGAGCATCTGCTACTTCCGGTTTGAGACCGAGCTCGGAGAGATTCTGCTGTTCCACACGCACACGCCCCTCGAACCGCTACTGCAGAAGGTCGAGTTCCGCTATTGGGCGGACAAGAGCATCCCCAGGTTGTTCCCCGCTCGCACGATCACACCACACCACACCACACCACACCACACCACACCACACCACACCACACCACACCACACCACACCACACCACACCACACCACACCACACCACGCCACACCACATGCTGGCCGCTCTGGAACGACCTCTGACATTGGTCTGCTTGGGCAGGATTCTGGTGTGGTACGTGGTGGGTAACTGGATAGCGCAATGGAAGAACGACATCTCCATCTGGGAGAACAAGGTGTGGCAGCTAAAGCCCATCCTGGTCAAGGAGGACGGCCCCGTCCAGAAACTGCGCAGGTCAACCTCCTTCCCCCCGGTGGAGCAACATTGCTTGTTCGATGCCTCACACCCCACTATCACGCAATCGCATTCAGGTGGTATGCCCAGTTCTATTCCAGCCAGTCGGCGGTGGAGAAGAACACCCTCGAGTGGTGAAGACTCAGCCCCGGACAAGCCAACCCTGGGGATCCACCTTGGGGGTAGGTGACGTGGCTTTGTATTTCTTTTCTTTTTTTCTTCAATTAAACAATTAGTATTATTGCTGCGACGTGGCAGCCACACGACGTGGGGGCAAGTATGTGGGGGGTCTTTGGGTCGGTGGTGGGGTCCGTCCTCCTCTTGTGGGTCGCCTTCTTCGCCTGCCTCAAGTTCCTCGACGCCCAATTCGGTTCCCAATCCAAGATTTTGATTTATCTGATTATTATTTAATTAATAATAATAATGTATTATTTTATCCGACTCGTGTCGTGCAGGCGGGCGCGTGGGGGAGTGGCTGGCGAGAGCGGGAGTGGACCTGCGACCAGGCTATGTGCGGTGGTACTCACGGGCGCTCAACCCGTGGTTCACCCGCATGGGTCGCAACTACCCGACCTTCCTCAGGCAGTGGTGCGCGCACTCTGCTCACGGCCGTTGTGCGTGCGTGCGTGTACGTGCGGCGTTCTCAACTCAGTGTAATCGTCGATGTTGCGCAGGTACGCCCTGGGCGCCGTATTTGGGTTGGCGGCCATGGTGTGTTCGGTCCTCCTGTTGGCTCTCAATCTCTACTGGACGCTGAAGCAGCCCGACCAGCCCGCCGTGCTCACGCCAGTGGTATAGGGCCGCAACGAAACTTTTCTCCTCCGGGAGTGGACCATCACTGAAACCTATGTGTCTGTGTGCGTGCAGGTGCCCGGCGTGAATGTGCCCTCGTCGCACCTGGCCTATTACATGATCGCGCTGGCTGTGGCTGGCGTTATACACGAGATCGGCCACGCTTTGGCCGCCACCAGGTGCCGCAACGCCGCCTACCACAACAAAGGAGACGTAAGATCTGATGGCTGTGTTGGTCATGCTGGGTGCGCAGCGAGAACATGCAGGTGAACGGGTTCGGAGCCTTTTTGGTCGTGCTCTATCCGGGCGCATTTGTCGATCTGCCCGAGGACAGCCTACAGCACCTCTCTCCCGGCAAGCTCCTCAAGATCTATTGCGCGGGTGCGCCACCCCGTGCTTTCTCCCGGCTCTGCGCTGAACTCACCTTCTAACGTTTACGATGCAACGTGATGTGACAGGGGCCTGGCACAATATCGCTCTCTCGGTTGCGTGCGTGCTGTTGATATGGACCCTTCCATTCCTGTTGTCGCCGCTGTACAGCACCGGCCACGGCGTGCTCATCACCCACGTGCCCGAGGTACACACGACGAAAACTAATTTGTTACAACCTTGGCATTGCGCCTCTAACGTTTGTGTCGTGTGTCGTGTGTTCGTGCATGTAGGATTCTCCCTTTTTCGGTCATGTGGAGTATGGGCAGAGAGTGGTCGCCATTGGCGAGTGTCGCGTGAACGGACTCCACGACTGGGCCGACTGTCTCAATCGCTGGTCCGCCAACTTGATGTACCCTGAAAAGGCTACCGGCCTCAACTCGGGCTTCTGTCTCAGGTACCTTCACACTCGCTCACAAGCTTGAGCGGGAAGACAACTGACCCAGGCAGTGTGGACGATTCGCAGTGACTCGCTGGCGTCACGCCTGATCCGCACCCACGGCACCGCGTGCTGTGACGATGACCTTAGCGACGGCGGCGCCGAGCCAACACCAGACGCCGCCGATGGTCGAAGCAGCAACGAGATGTGCTTCACCCTGGGGGATCCGGCGAGCATTTCCTTACCCGCGGCGGCGCGCCAGCTGTGCAGCATTCCGCGGCAGATGGCGGCCAACGCCTTCTGTTCCGAGGATGAGCGATGCCAATCCGAGAGTACATCCCTGCTTCAACACGCGCCGAGTGTGCGGCGACTCAATGCGTGCGGCCTTTTTGTTTAGCATCCGGCTTCGTGTGCGCCCGCCCGGTCACAGAGGAGCATCACGCCGTGATCAAGCTCACCTTGCACGACTCCTCCTTTCTGCTCTTCTACGGCCACCCGCACGCCCTCTGGTACTCCCGTACGTCTGTCTCCCGTTTCCTCTCTTTTCTTCTCTCTTTTCTTCTTGCTCACCTGAATGTGCCGCTAGTGATGGTGAGCGACTACGTGCCCCGTTCGCCCCTGCTCCCCACCTCTTTCCCTTCCATGATCGAAAAGACCCTACGGTACTGTGTGCCGTGAGTGTCGTGCCGTGCGTGTCGTGCCATGCGTCGTTTGTCGTGTGCCGTGAGTGTGCCGTATGTGTGCAGCCCTGACAGTAGGAGAGCAGATACACGGCTTCGCTCTCGGGCGGCCTGGCGGTGATCAACATGGCCCCCATCCAGTGGCTCGACGGCCAATGGGCCGCCACCGCCATCCTCTCCATCTTCTTCCCCTCGCTGGCCCCGCGCACGCGCGACCTCATCCTCCGGGTCCTTTCCACAGGCACCGCCGCCCTCTTCGTCGGCAACGTCCTCACCTCCGTTGGCCTCATGCTCTTCTAGCTAGGCCTGTCTCTGTACATACCTTCTTTTGCGTTGTGCGGTTGTGCGTGTGCGGTTGTCGTGCGGGCTGCTGTTTAAATTTCGTAATAGAGCTTCCCAGAAAGTTAGGAATCCACGTGTTGATGATGGGATCAACTCCCCGAGACACCCTCGCCTCGCCTCACTTCACCTCACCGGTGCACGAGCGCGTCACCCACATCGGTGAAGGCGCCCGCAACACACCAGATTAACTCAGCGATGCGGCATTTCACGCCAAATTTCGCCGAAATATGCTGCAGATCGCTTACTTCGGCGACCTCTCTTCCCCCAGCGGGTGTGCCGAGGTGGACTAAACTCAAAGCACAGCTCGCCACAACAACAGAAGACAACGACGACCATCATCAGCTGAACCCCACCAACGCTTCGTTGAAGAGTTGGCGACAACACACAAGAGAAGAAGGAGAAAAATGCGGTTCGGCAAACACAAGAAGGTGAAGAAGAAGGAAATCGAGGCGACCGGCGCCGGCGACGAGAGGGACCGGGCGCGAGCGGCGATGGCGGCGCAGTACAAGCGGAAGCCCAAACCCTTCTACTTCCGCAAGAACGCCCTGCTGGCCGCGTGCGCCGTCAAGTCCCTCTTCCTCCTGCCCCGACGCTTCAAGCGGGGACCCATCTACCCGTCCTACTCCAAGCGCCTCGGTACCTTTGACCACTTAGCCATGTGTATAGAATGTTAAGGAATGTTCCGTGCGTGTCGTGTCGTGTCGTGTCGTGCCGTGCCGTGTCGTGTCGTGTCGTGACTGACTCTTTGGGCCCACAACAGAGGTGTACTACAGGTCGGTGATGAAGGTGGCCGACCACCACTACCTGCTGAGCTGGGAAGACCTCAGGTACTCCTGTCCGTGCTTCGAAGCGCACTCGGCGCGGTCGCTGCTGGTCTGGCTCACGGTGGCGTGTGCGATGACGGAATGGCAGGAATTTGTACCCGGTGCCGCGCACGCCCAAGGACTCCTACCTGCGCAAGGTCACGCTCCCGTGCGGCCTGCGCGGCGAGTTCGTGTGCTGGGTGCCCAAGCGCGAGGCGCGCGAGATCCGGAAGCGCGAGGAGGCGTACGAGCGCCTCAAGGCCCGCCACGAGAAGGAGGGCGGCGAGCTGCCCGAGGAGTCGCCCTACTTCCGCAACAAGCCCACCATCCTGTTCCTCCACGGCGGCGGCTTCTGCATCGGTTCGTCCAACGTGTTTCGTGTCGTTGGCTGTGCGTTTGTCGTGTGTGTGTGTGTGTGTGTGTGTGTGTGGTGCGGGTGCGGGTGCAGGTGCAGTGTGCTTATTGGCGGTGAAATGTAGGGACGGTGCCGTCGTATAGGGCCTGGTGTTGGAAGCTGAGCAAGCTGCTGGGCGGTATGCAGTTCTTCCTTCCCGACTACACTCTGTCGCCCGAAGTCACCTTCCCCGTGGCCCTCCAGCAATGCTGGAAAGCCTACCTCTGGATTCTCGACCCCAAGGTGCCCACTCGCACACCCACACAACAGGCACACGACACAAGACACGCGCGCCACGGCAGTCGACACTAACCGATTGTGTGCTGTTAGGGTGGCGGCATCCCAGCGGACCGTTTGATTCTGGCGGGTGACAGCGCGGGCGGCAACTTGACGCTGTCGCTGCTCTACGTGATCCGTCAGGTGCGCCTCGAGAAGGAGCGTAGCGAGCTCTTGAAGCACCGCGAGCGTCGCCGCAGCCTCAGCGCCAGCGGTGGCAGCGGCTGTTTCACGACGCGCAGTGTCGACAACCAGCAACACCAGCAACAGCGAGAGTGGGAGAAGGGGCCGGTCGAGCGGTGGATCGAGAAGGAGCGCGAGCGCGAGGAAGTGGTCACGAGCGAGGCCGTGGAGAAGGTGCTCCAGACGCGCCGACAGCAAAAATCTAAAGAAAACGGCGAGTCCGGAGACGACGCCGCCGAGGCCGACAAGACCAGCGAGCAGCGGTGGCCGGCGTGTGACATGACCGAGAGCCAGCACCGCGCATGGGAGCGGCGCACGCTCGCCTCCGACGACAGGTTCATGAGCAAGCACCAGCTCCCCTTCGAGCTCACAGATGACGAACGCGACGTCTTCCCGCCCATGCCCCTCGCCGCTGTCCTCCTCTCCCCCTGGGTAGACCTCAGGTTCGTTCCCCGCCGTACTTTACGTTCATCAACTAACTGCTTCGTTGACTGACGCGACACACGACCAACGACACGACACACACAGTGAACACAGTTCCGTGTTTCTGTACAGGTCGTACCCGCAGCCCGAGAAGTTCCGGCCGTACCACATCGGCCTGCGCTTCGTGCAGGGCTACCTCAACCTGCAGCCGTCGGACTACCCCTTCACCAAGAAGAAGGAGCGCCAGCTGCGCCGGCCGCTACGGGGCGGCCTGCGCGCGCAGTCGCAGGAGAGGCACGCCACGCGCGAGAAGGACCGCGTGCGGCTCAAGTGGGAGAAGAAGCGGTGGGAGCGCAAGTACCTCAAGCAGATCCTCTACGAGGAGCTGCGCCTGCGGCAGGTCGACCGCGACGAGCGCCGCCAGTCGCGCCGCCGGCACGAGTCACTTGCCTCCCTGCGCGATGAGGAGCATGCCGCCGAGCGCGAGCGATCGCGCACCGACCTCCATGCTGCCACCGCAGCCGACAGCGGCGTTGGCACAAGCGCCGGCGGCAACGGCGATGCCGAGCGACGCCGCGGGCAGACAATAGAAGAGGAGGAGGAGGAGAAGCGGCGGCGTCGAGGCGACATGCACGCGGAGCTGTCGGACGATCGCGGGAAGGAGCGGAACAAGACGAGTATCTACTCGCCCTACATTTCTCCGGTCTACGGCGACCTGTTGGGCTTGCCGCCGCTGCTCATCACTGGCGGCGACGTGGAGCCTCTGTGGGAGGACATCCGCACCATCCACCATAAGGCCGTCGAACAGGGCGTTGGTGCGAACACACCGAACACACCGCACACACCGCACACACCGCACACACCGCACACGCCGCACACGCCGCAAATGCTTGGAAGACAGACGTGACTGACTGACGAGGGTTGGGTTGGCGAACAGAGGCTGAGCTGTACGTGGGCCACCACATGAACCACGACTTCCAGTTCTTCTTCAACGTGATGCCCCACCCGGAGGTGCAGCGGTTCTTCACCCACGTCAAGGACTGGCTCGAGCAGCGCATGAACATCCGCCGGGAGCACGAGGCCGACCTCGTGCGACGACACAGTCTCGTTGCCTCCGCCACTCCCGGCGCCGACGAGCCTCACTCCCAACCCAGCCCCGACCACGCATCCCGAGCCGCCACTGACCCCGTCGACATGTCGCCGCCGCCATCGCCTGCGAAGAAAGAGGCGGAGCCGGCGGGGGCCAGACTGGTCGACGACCAGCTGCTCAAGCAGCCGACTGCCGAGGAGCCGACGTACGCCGCGACTCCCACAACCACGACCCCAACGAAGAAGCAGCAGCGGCAGCAGGTGGCGACGACGTCGGGCGAAGGCGAGGTCAAGGTGACCGTTCTCCCGGGCAAGCCGCCCGTGGGCTTGTTCGTCCCTTCGGAATCGCTCGATGGCGTCGAGGAGGAGGAGGACCTGGAGGCCATCTACGCCATGCGCACGCCGACCTATCCGGCCTGAAGCCGAATAAACACGCATCCATAAAAGGAAACATTGATGAAAAAAGGAAAGAGAGCTGGCTGCGTGGGCAATTTGGTGTGGTGGCCACGCAACAGTGAAACAGAGCACACAGCGAGCTTACAGTCCAGGCCGACGCCAATGAGACGGCGGTTCTTTATTTTGTCGTGCAACCAATGCCCGAGCAAGCTGGATCAGCTATAAAACTGCTCGCCACCATCATCCATCAGCTCATCACCAACAGAAACACAAACCAACCAACAATCATAACAATGAAGCTCAGCACGATCCTCTTCGCCTTCGTCTGCCTGGGCTTGCTTGCCCTGGCCCTGGCCCATGACGGTGAGTGCTCCCGCCCAACCCACGGCGGATGGTTGCTGTGTGCGGTGAACAAACGAACTAAACCAATTGGTGTTGGGCAGGTGAAGACCACAACGGGAAGAACGACGACAAGGACCACGACTGGGACTGGGAGGATGGCAAGGACCAGGACTGCAAGGAGGAGGAAGACGATTACAAGGAGGTGGGTGAGTGCTACTGGAAGTGCGTCAAGGTGTGCCACAAGAAGAACCCCCACACCACCACGACCACCAAGGACTGCCCCAAGGAGACCACCACGACGACCAGGAAGCACACCACGACCACTGAGGTGTGCCCCAAGGAGACCACCACGACCACCAAGGCCTGCCCCAAGGAGACCACCTCCACGACGACCAGGAAGCACTGCTAGCAAGTGAGATGAATAAAGTGAAGGGTTGGGTGTCACGCCAAGCGTCAGTACTCGGGCGCAGAGAAGCACAGGGGACCGTGGCAGGTGCGGGCGACGCGGAATAGGCACTGCAGGGCCGGCGGCCTGCCGCCCACGGCGGTCGTGGGTCCGCCGGGGACGTCCTGGCCGGTCCACGAGCCGTAGAAGCCCGAGATGGCGTCGTTGGCCGGCTCGTAGTAGTTGAGGCCCGCCGAGTCCAGCTCGCCCGCGTTGGACCAGGCCGAGTCGACCGAGATGCGCGCGTTGACCACCTGGCCCACCCTCTGCAGCGGGAGCGCGCCGTCGACCGGGTCCACGGTGCAGTACCGGCCCGACCCGTCGAACCGCGGGTAGAACACGCGGCACGCGGCCGGCGCGCCGCCGAGCGACGAGCACGAGTAGAGGCGCGCGCCGTCGAGGGTGGTGTTGAGCTCGAAGCGCGCGTCGGCGAGCACCGGGGCCAGCCCCAGGCCCGGCGTGCCGGACGGGCCGGGCTGGAAGCAGGTGATGTTGCCCAGCCAGGTGCCCAGCTCGACGTAGAACTGGGGGAACTCGCGGGCCAGCTGGTCCAGCGAGAAGCCGGGCCCGGACTCGGCGCAGATGGCCGCGCCCCGGAAGGTGTTGGCCACGGGCGGCGACCCCTGCCGGGGAGCGAGGTCGGGGTCGTGGTGGTGGCGTTGTTGCTGTTGTTGGTGGGACAGGGCGAGGTCGAGGGCCGGGGCGAGGCTGGAGAGGGACACGCCGGAGGCCTGGTGCTGTGCGCCTTCGCTGCGAGAGGGGAGGCACACGAGGGCCGAGAAGAAGAGCACCACGGCCAGGAGCAGCTTGCCGCTGTTGGTTACCATCTTGGTGGCGAAGATGAGGGAGAGAAAAATACAAATAATTAATTGGGCTGATATTACTCCTGAAATTAATTTATCCAATTTCTCTTTTGTGTATTTATTATTATTTCATTTCCTTTTATTTGTTCTCTTTTGTTTTATTATTATATTTTAGTATTTCATTTCCTTTTATTTGTTTCACCCAGCCTTGGTGGTGGTGGGAGTGGAGGAGGAAGCGGTGTCGGCGGCGGGCTGTGGGTCGTCTGGCTGGTTGGCCGCGCCCTTGCTGGCGCCCTTGCGTGCCTTGTTGAGCAGGCCCGTGGTGGGCATCTCGCGATACGACTTGGTCCTCTTGTTGAACTGGAGCGCAATCGGCCTGTTGCACGCGTGTTGCGCACACCACCCAATCGATTGGCGCGTGTCAGCTTCGTGAACTGCGCGTGCATACGAACGTGCCAGGCAAGCGTGCGTACCCCAGTTCTCCGTCGAATCGATTCTTGGCGACCTCGAGCCACTTCCAGTCCTCGCCCTTGTTGTACTGCAGGATCAACACGTTGTCGGCCTCCTGTGTGGCTGCGGCAATGACACGCGATCGTTAAGGCGATGCCGGCAGGATGCTGATGATGACGATGACGATGAAATAGAGAAAGATGATGATCGCAAGTAAGGTACCTTTGACGCTGCCAAAGACGGATGCGACGTTGAGCGGCCGATCATCTTCGGTCTTCCTCGGGTGGATGACGAGAGTGATGTGTACGTTCTTGGTGGAGGCGAACCGTCGGAACTCCTCGAGCGCGCGATCCTGGATGTCAAACTTGTTGCCCGGGACCACGCCCTCTTGGCCCCAGGCCTGACCACTGCAGAGAGGAGCACGAAACATGAGGCCGGCCTTGCGCGCGTGTAGAGTCGTACGCGTGCATGTGCGGTACCTGAGCATGAACTGGAGGTTGTCGAGGATGACGTGTTCGACGTCGTGTACGTAGACGGCGTAGTCCATGGCATCGAGCACCTGGTCAACGCTGGTACTCCCGTGGAATCGCATCCAGTACAGGGGCAGGTCGGAGAAGGTCCGCGAGGCCTCGTCCCACTGCGCCCTGTCCTGCAGCTCGGCCAAATTCTTGCCTGCCAGCGACCAGCACCGTAAGACACACGAAACGCGACAAACTCACGACACACACGGACATACCGGCGTACTGGAGGAGCATCTTCTGTGCGAGGTAGGTGTTCTTGATCTCGAAGTTGCCCCAGAGAGTGCGCACGCCTGAGGCACAAAAACGTAAAGCCAAGGGGGGTGAGAAGGGAGCTCGCCAGCATGCCTTCCCCCCCCCCNCCCAACGAAGAGGTCCGTAAGATACCTTGCGTCGCGAAGTCGAGGGAGAGCTGGCTGAGAAGCGTGGTCTTGCCCACGCCGGTCGGGCCGGTGAACACCGTCAACTCGCCCTTGCGATGCCCTGATCGTTTTGACAATGCGCATCGTGTGTGTGTTGTCATGTGAGCGTAAGCCATAACACCGTGGAGGATATGAGATCGCGGTGCAGAGGAGGCGCGCTTACCCTTCAAGATCTTGGTTAGGGAGGGGAACATCTTCGACGGCACGCCGGCAAGCTCGTCGGGTGAACAGATGTTGCGATACACCTCGTCCGCCATGTCCTGGAACGAGATGACCTGCTGGTGCGGCGTCCTGCCGGCTTTCTTCAGTATCGCATTCAGGTCCTGCGCGAGTGGAGTAGAAAAAATCAATCAGCTGAGCGTGAGAACTGGGTCGGGGTCACCAACGGCGTACAGGCGCGACGTTTCCCTTACCTTTCCCGCGCGGAGGGCGTCGTTGGCGTCCTTCGGACCTTCAGGGTCGCCCTGCTTCGTGCGCACCAGCAGACACCTAGCCAAAGAAAAAGAAATGAGAGAGAAAAGGGAGGTGTGCAGCTGTGGTGCACCACGGACCTCTTGATTCCCAGCTTCTGGGCGAACTTGGCGGCGCCCTCCTGGCCCGGGATATCGTCGTCCATCCAGAGGTAAATCTTCTCGAACCTGGAGCCGAGCCACGCACACGCACCACAAGCAGCGTGTTGGATGTGGACGCGGTGCAGACATAAGAGAGTGCAAAGGGAGTACCGCTCGAGTCGGGGCAGGAGCTCCACGGGGAGTGAGTGGGCACCGTTGGGCAGCGAAATGGCCGGCAGTCCTGTGGCCTGTTGTTGCGCGCGTGGTTAAGGTCGCGCTCTCACGATTAAAATCGAGGCGCGATGGTGCACCACGCTCGCTGTGGTGGGTGTGGCACACCTGATAGACAGCCATGGCGTCGAACTCGCCCTCGGTGATTACGATCTCCTTGGCATCGGCGGGCACCGTGTGCCAACCGAAGAACCCCCATTGCCCGCCGGCTGGGGTTAATCGCTGGTTGGCCTTGTTCTTTATCGACCGTATCTTCAATCGCCTGCAAAGTGAGTCCCACGGGACAGTACGATGCATCAGCACCAGCGACGCGCGATGAGCCAAGGCGCGAGCGCAAAGGCCTTTTCCTGGGTACCTGATGGAGTTTCTGCCCTCGGCATCGGCGTCGATCCAGGGAAAGGTCACGCACTGCTCTGAGTCCCCGCCGAATGCGTACTTGGTGGCTCCCACCTTGTATTTGCGAATCACTTCCTCGGACTTGTGGAGACACACGACCACACGACATACGCGATCACACGACACACACGGACGTGGGTACGAAAGCACAGGCGTAGCAAATGAGAAGTGGTTTGATGGACTTACCAAGTGTCGCTGCACTTTGGTTTTGTTGCCGGTGAGAAACGTCAAGACCTGCGGGTACTCGTTGAAGAGGGCCAAGGGGTACTTGGATACGACGTCCTGCAGGGCAGTCGGCCAAAGGAGAGGAACACAGAGAGTGAGAGAGACGTGAGCGATTGCCACTCGGGCCAATGCGCATTCACGAACGAATCTGCGCAGATGAAAGCCGCGTACGTGGTCTGGCAGCGGTTTCTCTCTTTCCTCCTGCAGGCCCGGAGCTGGCGCGTGCTGGTGGTGGTGATGGTGGTCGTGCGCGACCTCTCCCGAGGCCGGCACGGGTGCCGACATGGGCGCAGTGTACGGAATCTCGCCATACAGCCTCTTGAAGTCGAACCACGACCCTGTGGCACAACACACACACACACACACACACACACACACACACACACACACACACACACACACACACACACACACACACACACACACACACACACACACAACAGTGGCATGCATCAGGAGATGATGAGAATTGGCTGGTATGCTAGTATTGGTGGCGATGGCACCTTTGTTGCCACAGCGATGGCAGAAGAACTGGCCGGTGCGCTTGCTGATGTAGAGCTTGAAGAGGTTATCGATCTTGTATTTGTGGTCGGGGCAGGTGGGGCACGTCTGCACGACGAGCTCCTCGCCGCTCCGCTTCCACACGAGGCTCTTACGGCTGAAGAAGTGGGTGATCTCATCTTCGCTGATGGAGAAGTGGGAGGACACGAACGGCGCACCGCCGCCACTCACACTACCCATGGGGCGCGCAGATGTGGATGAGGATGAGGATGATGAGGGGGCGGCAGATTTGCGAGCGTGGGATGAGGCCGGTGCCGAGCGTGTGGCAAAGGAGCGACCCAGCCAGCGAGGGCTGCAGCCTCGACTGCGCAGTAGTGGCGGTTCGAGCATAGGTCGCGCGCGGCCGAGGGTGGGCGGTGCAGACGTCCATCTGCTCCATCCAAACGCCGATGTCCCATTTGTTGTTGTTTGCCCCGACCACAAGCTGGCGGGCTGGCGGCATAGTTCCGCGCTTCTCCCCGCAGCAATCCTCTGACCACCGACACGCATTGCCTTCTTGGCTCTCTCGATCCTGATGTCAATATCGTGTGCTTGCCGTTTGGCGGGAGAATCCCAGCGTTTACTGGAAACAATCAGAAAAGAAATAATGAATTGATAAAATGATGAATGTACCAATAAATGGAGAGAGGTTGGACATAAGCATGAACATTAGCTTTGTGTAAAACAGTTCGGTACATGTTGCGGCTGTACATCATGATACGATGGCTTCGTGATTACAGGTGTTTCTCTCCATCTTCAGGTTTCCGTCTTTTAACGTTCTGTACATCTCGATTCCGTTTCGAGATTGATTGCCAGGCCAAGGGGAAGCTTGAGCTCAATGCCTCTTGGGGATGGTCACCAGCAGCACTCCCTCCGAGAGCTGGTAGTCGAGGCGGTCGAGCTGCAGTGCGTCGCCCTTGGGCAGGGTGAGCAGCTGCTTGAACTTGCCCTGGCCTCGCTCGGCAGCGTGATACCGGCCTTCAATCGAGGAGGATCGTCGCCGCTCGCCGCTGATGACGAGCAGGCCGTCCTCGACACTCACCTTCACGCTCTCGCGCGCCATGCCAGGCAGGTCGGCAATGAGCTGAATGCAATCCGCATTCTCGCAGACGTCGCAAGCCGGCCTCCATTCCGAGTCGTACTGCATGTAGAGGGAAAGCGCCATCTTTGCTGTTTGCTAGCTTGCGTTGATGAGTGTGGGTAGCCGGGCTGTGTCTTGCAGTCAAAGGCACACTTGCCCACCTCATCACGCCGCAGCCGAGGACCTTGGGCTGCGTTTCGCTGCTCAGCGAGTTTGATTGCGACTTTCCCTTGGCAACCGATCATTTAGAGAAAACATATTTTTTCTCCTTTTCCTCCGGGATCAGAAGAGAAAATAGGGAATTATCAAAAGGCGGAACATTATCCGAGGTTTTTTTGGATCATTTTGGAATTTTAGCAATTCGTTGTATTCTTGGTGGTAGATTGTTGAGATGCCAGCGGTCCCAGAAGCCCACCTCGCGGTTTGGCGTCCCAACTCGTATGGGCTGGCTTGGCCCTTTCTTCCCCATTGTGTGGTCTTGCACCCCACTTCGCCTTCGTTCTTCGTTTCTTTGCTGCCGCTACACATCCACCAACTCACCAGGTGCGCCACCAACCCACGTCGCTTCCATCATGCACTGCAACCAGGGCCAGCCACCTTTATCATTTACAACTTTTTAAAATCACGTCTAAGGCCACACCGCCGGATTAATCAGCTTCTTAATCGATGAAAAGACTCGGACAAGTTCAGCGCAGTCGTGTGACCTGCTTGTGACTCATGCTCTTGATCCATGGATGGGACCACGGCAGGTAGCTTGACCTATAGTACTCGAGATGCGTCAGTCGACCGTGAGAGGTATCGTTTTGGCGAGGGGCTCGCGTGGCTTTCACACCACCTCCCTCCTCCGCTCCAAGATTGTTGGCTCGGCCGAGGAGGCCGTCAAGGACGTCAAGGACGGCTCCAAGCTGTACGTTCGCTATTCTACTTTTTTCTTCTATTTATTTGTTTATTGTTCAATATTAGATATTATTATCTCGTTTATATTTATTTATTTACTCTATTCTTGCCCTAGGCTGGTCGGCGGGTTCGGTCTGTGCGGCATTCCCGAGAAGCTGATCGGCGCGCTGCGCACCACCGGCGTCAAGGACCTCACCGTCGTCTCCAACAACTGCGGCGTCGACGACTTCGGCCTCGGCCTCCTCCTCCAGACGCGCCAGGTACCACCCAACACCCACCACACGGCCGTGTCGCGTGGCGCTGACCACGTTCCTGTGTCGCGTTGCGTGTCGTTGGTTGTCGGGTCGCCAGATCAAGCGAATGATCTCCTCGTACGTCGGCGAGAACGCCATCTTCGAGAAGCAATACCTTTCTGGCGAGCTCGAGCTCGAGCTGATCCCTCAGGTATACATACGCGTGTGTGTGTGTGTGTGTGTGTGTGTGTGT
>CDFC01060429.1:7040-40009 GCA_000826385.1 Acanthamoeba rhysodes | reverse complement strand
GTGTGTGTGTGTGTGTGTGTGTGTGTGTGTGTGTGTGTGTGTGTGTGTGTGTGTGTGGTGCTCCATCGAGTGGGGCTGTGCGAGGCGTGGTGTCTGACCCGCGACTGCCGCGGGGTGAACGACTCTTTACAGGGTACCCTCGCCGAGCGATGCAGGGCCGGCGGCGCCGGTATCCCCGCGTTCTACACTCCTACCGGCGTCGGCACTTTCCTCGAGGTACGGCCCTCCACACGCGCTCACGTCTCTGTTGTGCCACACTGCGGCCTCACCGTGTCGTGTCGTTTCATGTCGTGTGCGGTGGCGTAGGAGGGCGGCTTCCCGATCAAGTACAACACCGACGGCTCGGTGGCGATTGCCTCGAAGCCGCGCGAGGTGCGCGAGTTCAATGGCCGCAAGTTCATCATGGAGGAGGCCATCACCGGCGACTTCTCGCTCATCAAGGGCTGGAAGGCCGACACGCGCGGCAACATCGTCTTCAGGTACACCCACCGCACGCGTGTGCGCACACACTCGTAGACATTCACACGCTTTGTTTATATATTGCTTATACTGACAAACTACGCGCGCAGATATACGGCCCGCAACTTTAACCCGCCCGTGGCGACGGCCGGCAAGATCTGCATTGCCGAGGTTGAGGAGATCGTCGAGGCCGGCAGCCTGCACCCGGATGAGATCCACCTCCCCGGAATCTACGTCAACAGGCTCATCAAGGGAACCGGCTACGAGAAGCGCATCGAGGTACGCACCACCACCACACGCACCACCACCACACGCACCACCGCCTTGCATGCGCACCACTGCGTGGCTTTGGTCTCACTCGTGCATTGCAGAAATTGACGCTGGACAAGGGCCAGCCGGCCAAGGGCGACGCGCCCAAGAACGAGGCTGCCATCACCCGCGAGAAAATCGCGCGCAGGGCTGCACTCGAGTTCCAGGTGCACCACGCGACCTTCTCTCTCTTCATCGTTCGCCACGCATCGCGTCTCTGGCTGGTTTCTAAATGTGCGCAACACACGACACATCATACCACAATCACAACAATAGGATGGAATGTATTGTAACCTGGGTATTGGTATTCCCACGCTGGCCTCGAACTACATCCGCTCCGGCATCCACATCGAGCTCCAGTCCGAGAACGGTCTCCTCGGCATGGTACCTGCTCCGACACCACGTGCATGTTTATTTGTGCTTTCTGTTTATTTGTTTGATGGTTGATTAAAATTGTTGTAATTATGTCGTGTAGGGTCCGTTCCCCAAGCCGGGCAACCAGGATCCCGACCTCATCAACGCCGGCAAGGAGACCGTGACCACTCTCCCCGGCTCGTCGATCTTCTCGTCGGACCAGTCCTTCGCCATGATCCGCGGGTACCACCCACCATTATTGTTTATTATTGTTGTCATTACTATTGTTGTTATTAACGTAAATGACGCTTGGCTGGCCTGGTGGGGTGGTGGTGCAGCGCGCACGTCAACCTGACCATCCTGGGCGGCATGCAGGTCTCGTCGAACGGCGACCTCGCCAACTGGGTCATCCCCGTACGTGGCCAACACCCACCGCCGCCGCCGCCGCCGCTCTCTGTCGCGGTGCTAGCCGTCTGACCCTTCCAAATAATTTTAAATTGCAGGGCAAGATGGTGAAGGGTCCCGGAGGCGCGATGGACCTCACCTGCTCCGGCTCGCGCGTGGTCGTCACCATGGAGCACAAGGACAAGGTAAGCTGCTCTCCATTTTACTATTTTAATTTATTTTTTATGTTTATTACAAATTACTTTATTTGTTACGTACGATTAGTTAATTTTTTAATGATTAATGATTAATTAATTATTGTGTAACACCACGCTACAACACCAGAGCGGCAAGCCCAAGATCTTGAACCGGTGCAACCTGCCGCTCACCGCCCAGGGCTGCGTGAACCGCATCATCACCGAAATGGTGCGATCGCCACCTTTGTGTCGTCAGCTGGGGCGTGTGCTCGAGACTGACGCGACACGCTGGCTGGCAGGCGGTGTTCGACGTGGACAGGAGCGGGCTGACACTGATCGAAGTGGCCGAAGGCGTCACTGTGGACGACGTCAAGAAGTACACCGAACCCGAGTTCAAGGTGTCCCCCAGCCTCAAGAAGATCGCCTACGCCTGATCGACGACGGGTGTTGCCTCGCGTTGTGTTCGGCGGACACCGCACACGCGCATAAAAATGAAACTCTTTCTTATCGTCTTGTTCTTTGACGCACCGCACACGCACAATCACACACGCGCGGCGCGGTGGTCATGAAGAGGTCTTGACGATGAGTGATGGCCGGGGTGTTGGCGAGGTTGAAGGCGACCCAAAGGGCTGGTGGTGCGACGGCGGACGTCGATGGAGCGCCGACGTGGAGGGCGTAACCACCTGTGCGGGGGCGGCGCTGGTGGCGGGTGGTGGCACGTACAGCGACGGGCTTGACGCCGAGAGCGCCGACGCCAGCAGCGACGTGGCCGATGATGAAGATGACGACGATGTGGGCGCGCCGGCCAGCGGCGGCAGCGAACTCGCGAGATTGGGCGGCGACGAGGCAGCCAACGGCTTGAGCGCAGTCGCCACCACCCGCTGGGCGGAAGTCGGGAGTGCCTGGCCCGTGGGCGACGGCGCCCGAGCGACTGCGGCCGTGGTGGCAGAGGCCGTGGCGGCAGAGGCTGTGGCGGAGGTGGTCGTAGCAGTGACTGCGGCGGCCAGCACCGTAGAGAGGGGCTTGACGCGGTAGCGGTGCTCGCGGCCCTTGTGGACCAGCGCGCACTGGGTGTAGTGTGGGATGACACGCTGCTCGGTGTCGGTGAGGGCTGACTCCTCGCCCAGCTGCTGCAGCCGTTTGAGCCGCTGCGATGAGTTGGAACACACGATAGCTCGCCCGAGCGGGATCTGAATCTCCTGCTCGTGGCCCTGCGCACTCGCACCCTGGCGTGACGTCAGCAACAGCACCGCACACACACCGACCGCACACGCGCATACCATGGTATCACGGATGACGAGGCAGAGCTGGACTGGGTCGGGCCCGTAGGTGCGCTCGAACTTGACGGCCAGGTTGAAGAGAAAGCCGCGTGCGGTGGTGGTCTTCCACGACAGGGGCTCCACCACCAGGCGATCCTGCTTTCCTCTGCGCTCACGGCACACACGACACACGGCACACAACACATAGACGACACACAGACAACATACCACGACACACGCACGGTCAGGCGCCGGCGACTTCAAGTAAATGAGCGGAAAACGGGCGCGCACCGGCTGGTGATGAGGACTTCAAAGTTGCGGGCGTCCCAGTTGCGCGTGCTGTGGAGGGCCACCCACTGCGTGTAGCCCGTGACCGGCGTCATCGGGTAGCACTCCACGTAGAAGAGCTCCGCCAGCTGCTCCGACCCCGCCTGCTCCAGCTGGCCCTCGGCCGCGGCCGGCGTCGATCGCTGCAGCTCGGCGGCCAAGCCCGCGGCCCCACTCGAGCCCACGCTCGGCGCGCTGCTGATGGTCGGGCTGGACACCAGGGTGGGGCCGGTGAGTGCCGGGCTGAGCGGCGTGGCGGTGCTGTAGCGCGGCTTCTTGCTGAGTATGTCGGACCACCGCTCGATGTGGTCTAGCATGGCCCACTCCTTCCGCTTCTTGGCGTGCATGGCGCCGGCCACGTGCCGGTCAAAGTCGCCCGGCGGCAGCAGCACGGCGCAGGCGAGGCAGGTGAGCCCGCCGCCCGCGCTGCGGTAGACGAGCTCCGCCGTCTGCTGGGGCGACTGACCGCGCGCGTTGAACTTGGCCTTCTTTTCCACATGAACTGTCGACAACATGTGTTGCTTCCACCCCTGTCGACAAGCACCACTCGGTATGAGCGTTTGTGCGTCGTCGTCGTCGTTGGTCGTGTGTACCATTTTGGAGAGGGACATCTTGCACGGAATGCAGCGAATGCTGCGCTTCTTGAGGACCGTGGGGTCGAAGTAACAGTATTCGGTCAACAAGAAAAGCTTGGCGGGCGGCTGCTCAAAGCTCTCACCTGTGTTGTTACGTGGTGCATGTGTGAATAGCGAGCTTCTAGCCTAGGGAAAACAGGCGTGGGTAAACGCAGGTTGGTACCTTCTTCAGTACTGTAGTCGTCATTAGCGTTGGCGGCCCTGAGCTGGTAGAAGCCGTCGTCGCCGTCGCCGTCCGACTCCTCGTCTTCCTCCTTCACGCAGCAGCCGTGGTTGTGTTGCTCGCTCTCGCTGCTGCTGTGTCGTCGGTCGACCGCGACCACACGCGGCCCGTCGGCGGCCAACGACGCCAGCGCCGGGTGCGACGTCGTGCGCGGTATCGATGCGTGATGCCGGCCCGACGACAACGTCGACACAGATGACGAGGAGGCTGGTGATGACGTGGCCAGGTGGTGATGTCCAGTGCCGGTGCTGCCGTTTGATGTCGACGACGTCGTGACGACGGGCGAGGTCGCGTACGAGCGCGGCCCCGCGCTGGCACCCGTCGCGGCCGCAGGTGCGGGGAGGGACATGCCGGGCGAGAAACGGAACGGTATGCCCGACGACCCGCCGCTGCCGCTGACGCCGCCGCTGGCAAAGGGGAACGACGCGGGTGATGCCGGCCCCGCCGTGGCAGCCGTTGCTGCCGTGGCCTGCGCGTAGAGCTGTCTGAGCGTCTCCGAGTCTAAGATGCGCAGAAGTGCAAGTTAGTATGCTAAGAAAGCCCGGAGGTGGCGACGGTACCAGAATCAAAGTAGAAGGTGAACTTGTCCTGGCTCACGCGCTTGTAGCCACAGTAGAGGGTACGGTCAACGACCAGGTGTCGCTCCTGGCAGAGGACCTCCATGAGGAAGGCGCGCTGCCAGAGGCCCGAGGCGCAGAGCACCTCGTAGACCGACGGCACCTCGGCGAACCAGTAGGCGCTGGCCTTCTCCACGGACTGCACTACGGCGCCAAAGCCCAGGCGCAGCTCGCTCGCCCACCCGGGCGTCGCCTTGGTCGCATCGCCGCCGGCAGTGGCGCACATCACTGTGAGGAGGTGCTTAGTGGTGTCCGTGAAGTCGCGCAGGTGAATGCTGCTCGGCGATATCTGCGCCGAGTGCACCGGCGACGGCGGTGATGAAGAAGACGGTGACGATGATGGGTTCATTCGCGGCGATAGCGGGGCCGGCGAGGGCATGTGCGCTAGGGACGGCGCCGAGGTCGATCGTGGGATCGAGCTGCTGATGCTGCCGTCACTGCGGTGCAGAGGTGCACCGTTACTGGTCGCCGGCTTGCCGTGGCCGTGGCCGTGGCCGTGACCGGAGTGACCGACAGCACGTCCGTTACCGTTGGAGGCACCATGGTGCACCGCGCGCTGGGCCTGGGCCTGAGCCTGAGCCTGCTTGGCCGCCGACGGACTGGCGGGCACCGAGGGCCGCAGGGCCACATGGCGGTGGTGGGCGTGGTGTTCGGTCGGTGCGGTGACTTCGCGCTTGCGCTTCTTGTCTCTTGTCTCCGCCGGCGAAGTCACGGAGGCCTGGCTCGCTCTGCTGCTCCTGCTTGCCGGGACCGGCGACATGTCTACTCGGACCACCAGCGCCACGTGAGCACAGCACACACGACACGACACGACCAACGACACGACATACCTTGTTGTGTGGTGGTTGTTGTGCGAAGAAGGTCGATCGCGGATGAGGCGGAAGCCAGGGAGGCCAGGGGCGATAGGCCGGGCGCATAGAGGACGGGGCTTGACGCGGCCGAGGAAGACGAGGACGAGAGTGGAGTCGAAGTCGAAGTCGAAGCCGCAGTTGTGGAGTCCCCGAAGGGCGCAAGCATCGCCGCCCGTTCGGCCAGGTCGTTGAGGCTGTTCACACGCCGCATTGTCGTTCACACCCTTTCCTGTGGGTGAAGATGATGGTTGAGTGGAGTGGAGTGGTGTGCAAACCCAACAACTGGCTTGTTTTGTAGATGGGGTGATTCGAATTGAATTGAATGGTTGGTGTTGCACCAACGATCGTTGTTGGATGTGAGATCGATCAGGGTGACAGTTCAACTCGTCGCGAATTTAAATCTTGAATCATTTAAATGAGGACACACGGAAGACCGGAACAGCGGAACAGCGGCGCATTGGCTGACGGAAACTGGGATGTGTACCGAACCAAAGGAGATGATCCGCTCCACCGGCTTGAATTGGGGCGAGTAATTAGAAATCGGACGCTGCAGATTTTGTGTGGCTGCTGGGCACCAATCGCGATCCGCCAACGCCGAATCCGATTCGAAATCGATAGATCTGTCGCCCTCAAAGCCAAGGGATGTCAAGCCACCCTCGATCCCGTTCAACCAAGCGGCAAACAAGTCGGCTACGAACACGGCCTGCTCTTTCTCGTTGACCTGCACCCCAGGGCCTTGGCGTCGACAATGTTGTTGGCTGCCCTTTTACCGCCGCAAGGAACGCGGCGGAAATGAGAAAATGCATTCCTCGCATTCATCATTCCACCCGAATTCCACGCATTTTCTTCAACTTTTATTGAGTGGCACCAAGAGATCGAGCGAGATTTGCATTTGAGAGATGGACGCATTCGGCGGTGCAGGCATGGAATGGCCTCAACTGGCGGACGGCGGGCAGGAGGACTTTGTCGAGTACCACCTCTTCTCCAATCAAGCGCTCCAAAAGCAAACTGGCGGTACTGATGTGCCGGCATCCCTCCATCTGCCCCCATGTGATGACTGATTTCCAACTGTTTATCAGAAGCAGAGCAAATTCAAGTGCTGCACAAGTTGAAGCGTGAGTACGATGAGCTTGTGCAACAGTGGACCAAGGACTACATCTGGCAGAAGGAGCCCTTCGAGCTCAAGCTCTATCGACCAGGCGTTGGCGCCCAAGGAGGTAAGGCAATTCCCACTCCCTGTCCACCACACTCCAGTGCGTGCTCATCGTCCCTTTGTCCCCGGCCCTGTTTCTGTTTTGCAGCGCAAGAGCTGCCTCATCTGTGGGGCCGTGCACGGTTCGGCGATAGCGTCGACGACGAATGGTTCATCGTGTGGCTCCTCTTCCAGCTGTCTCGACACGATTCAGACCTAGCTGTGAGGTACCGAGCACTTCCCTTGCGTTGATTCTCAGCTTCGCGGCGTACGTGCTCATCTACCATTATTGTAGTGTTACAGACCACGACGGTCAGTTCCTGCTTATCGAAGCTGCTCTGGTCATTCCGCGCTGGATCAAGCCTGAGACCACCAAAAACAGGGTAGGCGCACACCCATCATTCCTACCTCGAGTACTGTCTAATCGAAGCGTTTGTGTCAGATATGGATCCACAAAGGCAGCGTACACATCATTCCCCTGCCCCGTACGCCGGCAGAACTCACACAGATCCCATCGTCGCTTGATGACCTGGCGGCCACCCTTGCCATCGTCTTCAACCCCAAGATCAAGGTACCTCTTGCGGCTTGTCTCGCAGAATCTTGTAGGTGGCTCACTTCTCGCTGTGTGTTGTGGACACAGACCCTCGCAGACAAACCAGTCCAGGAGGCAATCGATGCCAAGGTGAGAGAGTACGCATCTCCTCTCTTCCGCGAACACTCTACAGGCGTCTATCTTACGCTTACTCCTCTGCTTTCCGCTGCAGATACCCGGCAAAGGCACATGAGTTCCACTACGCCAGGTGCTGCCTTCCCTGGCAGATAGCGCGCATCCTTCGCGAGCGACCTCAGATGTACGAGATGCATAATCATCATTCACGATACTGTTGACGGCGGTGATTGCTGACCCGTGTTGCCCTAGGGTCGCTCCTGCGGTCGAAGCCTTCTTCCATCGCGATCTCGACGACATGTTCCTCTGTTCAAAGATGGAAAAGTTTCCTCCTGGACTATTCATTCCTCCTAGCCCGACTGCAGGCGCCTCACTCACTCCCGACAAACCGGTATCTCAGCTTTGCCCTTTTGTGCCTGTCACTGTATGAGAGTATCCTCACCGCGGGCGCTGCTTGCGATTCATTTTGTGAAGGGAATGGTGATGGCCATGGTGCGATTCACACGATGCCTCTACGCTATGCTTGCCTCGCAACGTTTCGAGCCGCCCAAAATCTTTGCCCCCTACATTCCCCTGGAGGAGCACCCAGACCATCACGCCTACGTGCTGGGCATGAAGCTCGTATGTGCACTCTTCTCCCTCCCCTCGCTCACTGCGCATAATCCTAATTTCTCACTTCGCCCCCGACCTTGTGCAGGCCTGTGGGTTCGAGATTCTCTACGATATCAAGCGGAAGAGCAAAGCCGACGAAGCCGCCGCGAGCGCGGTACATGATGTCAAGGTACCCAGAGCACTAACATTCAACCCGACACCATTGGCTAATGACAAACTGTCCTTCTGCCGGCACAGACATACGACTTTGAGGCAGACCGAGAATGGAAGGCCTTCTTTCATACGCTGGAGGGACTCGGTTACTTCCAGGTACCTACTCTTTTCATTGGTGCTCCTATCCTAGCACTCGAGCTCATGATTTCTGTCCGTCGATTGATTGCTCTTGTCAGAGCGAGGTCAAGGGCTCGCGGGAGTATCAACGGAAGCTGGGTGTGGCCAAGCAAAAGTACCTGGAGGACCGACACCAACAACAGGCAAAAGGGAAGCCCGAGGAGAAGAGCTCCACCCAAAAGGGCAGAAGCGAGGAGGACCTGAGCGCCGACGAAGCGACGCAACGACTGCTCCAGAAGGAGATCGACGAAATCCTCGCACGGTACGATCACACTACTGGCTGCCTGTGACTGAGGTGTTGTCATTCATCGACTTATTGTCTCTACGCGACGATAGACCCTTGGACAGGAGCCAATTCCTCCAATCTCTGCATGATTCCATTCGGCCCGATGACGGACTAGACTGGATGACCGTCACGCCCGAGGAGGTGCGCTTCTTGTTTCTCAAGCTTTGCTCGAGCTGGCTTGTTGTTCTCATTCATATGCGCCTCTTTGGATCAGGTGGACGACATTCTCGCCCGTAAGCAACAGGAGTTTGACGCCTACGAGGCAAAGGAGATGAACAAGAAGGCGGAGAAGAAGACCGCGGCCAAAGCGTCGATGAAGGACAAGCAGGCCAAGGCAGCAGGTGGCGGCGAGGACGACGACAACGTCGACATGAAGATGATGATGGAGCTCGTCGGTGGCATGAAGGACTTCATGGGCAAGGTGTCGAGCTTCGAAGGCGCCGAATTTCCGAGCAGCGCAGCCGGGGACGAAGCGATGTCGTTCGACGCCGATCGATTCCTGCAGATCATGCAGCAGGCGCTGGGCGGGTCGGGCGAAGTGAGCATGGACGACGAAGACGAGTCGGAAGAGGAGCCCGATGAGTTCTTTGGCATGGGCAGCGATGAGGTAAGTGAACGACATGACACGACACACGACACAAGAGAGACTCACTTATCTCCGTCTGACAGGAAGAAGAGGAGGAAGAGGAAGAGACAAACCTCAACAGCGCCCAGGCCGACCAACAGAAGATACGAAGGCTCATGAGAGAGATGGATCTGGAGCTTCAGAAGACCAAGCTTGCCGACGACTTTGAGAAGGCGCCCAGACCCGAGGAAGTCCTCGGCAAGGACACCGCAAGGTACCTTCTTCTGTCGCTTTCACCGCCTCTTCTTATCTTGCTTCTTATCTTGAACGACTTGTGAGGCTGACTCTGATCTTGTTGGTGGTCGTGTAGCACTCGTTCCCGAGCTGCTGGAGATGGCGAAGAAGAGGAAGAGCTGCGGCCGGTGGACATCAATCTCAACCTCATGAAGAACATCCTCGACTCGATCGAAGCCCAATCGGGCATGGCCGGGCCGGGCACCAACATCCTCAAGGAACTGCGCGACCTCAGCCTGGGCGGCAAGTAGTGACTCTTCTGTTATGCGCCCGGCTTGTGTTGGAGCCCACAATGCAACCATTCATTATCATGCATGTGCGTGTGCGGCGTTACGTGTGCGTGTGCGGCGTGTGCGTGTGCGGTGTGCGTTACCACACCATCTCCTCTTCCAGGGCCTTGATGACGAGGATCTGCCGCCGCGTGGGGTTGTAGAACGTGCTGATGGCTGCGTGGCTGCACCAGGAGAACGAGGCGTTGAAGAACCCCGGCGCCCACCCTCCCTTTGGCTGCAGGTTTCCACGCAAACGAAACAACATTGGTGTGTGAGCACCGCCACACGCCACACGCGCCACACGCCGAGTTAAATGAATGAATTGTTGTTGCTACGCACAACAACTTCAGTTAGTGATGCTGGCGTACGGTGCGAAAGCAGTAGGAGGCCTGGACGTCGGCCGAGGAGCCAAAGAGCTCCTCCTCGTCGTCCTCGTCGTAGTCGTCGAGGCAGGGATAGGTCGCGTCGAACGACTGCGTCTTCTGGCCGTAGGGGCCGGACAGGAAGAAGGCGAACGGAGTGAAGTCACCCTCGACGTTGAGGCTGAGCGCCGGTTCCTTGAACTCCCGCCAGCACTTGACGCGTCTCGGCGAGGGTTTCCGCCCAGCCTTGGACTTCTTGTCGTCCATGCTCGGGGGGCGAATGGGCGGCGGGGTGAGCAGGTCCAGCTCCCCCGCCAGCTCCCGCTCCTTGCTGTGGTTTCCAGTGGAAGAGAGATAGCAGAGAGCAGCAGCAGGAGTGAATTGAAGGGCAATAGGTCCATTGCACAGCACAACGGAGCGACGGTTGATTGTGCGCTTGCGCCGCCGCGGGCGATGTGTACCCATGGAGGAAGGCGTAGCAGAATCGGGCCAGAGTGATCGTGCGGCATTTGCCAGCGTAGCCGATCCGGATCTCATCGCCCGGCTTGGGCGCGTGCTTGTTGCTGTTGTTGGCCACCGCCCGTGGGCGTGAGTGGCGACACCACATCAACGGTGCCATCGCTGGGCGGAGGGAGAGAAGCGCCAGAGCGAGCGAGAGGGTCGTACGTGCTCATAAGGGACAGCAGCACCGCCAGTCGGTGGAGGCGGTAGTGAACGTCGCCGCGAGGGTAGTGGGGCAGGTCGATCACACAAAAGTCCAGGCGGCCCGTGTAGTAGCAGGAGTACTCCATCTGATCGATCCATGGCAGACGAGACGGAGGCGTAAGTTGGCGGGGCAGCGAGCGGGCGGGCCGCCCGCACAGACGTCCGTAACGAGCAGGTGACGCACCACCTCCTCCGTGCCATCGCACCAGGCCCTCACCTTGCGTTTGAGCGCGTCGGTGACGTGGGGCAGCCTCAGGCGCGGCATGAGACGACACGCGGCGACGTAGCGGTAGAACCAGGTACCGCCATCAGCGCTGCCTTTCGACTCGAGCGCACGGCGCACATGCTCGATGGACGCCTGCAGGCTCGAGTCGTCCACCGGGCCACAGCCGCCTCTTGCGCCCTTGCTCGACTTTTTCTTTGTCTTCTTCCCCATCTTCCCCATCTTCTTCTTGTTCTGGGGCTCTTCTGTCTCCTCGTCCGAGTACTCCCAGTGCGGGTGCTCATCGTCCTGGGCATGCCTCGCGACATCTTCCTCCTCATCCTCATCCGCCTCAGGGTAGTAGGAGAAGCTCCGCGAGACTGGCCTGTCTCCCTTCCTGGCCTGCTCCTCGTCGGCCGCATCTTCGCGTCGAGGATGAGAAGCAGCATGATGAGACGAAGATGAGCCTTACCAGGGCCGAAGAAGGAGAAGAAGAAGATGGTGAGCATACCGTAGACGTGGGGACCGAACGTGCGGAGGAAGAGGGGGCGCCACAGGGGGTCGGACGAGGCGAGGCTGCCCCAACGCCGGCTCACGGCCCTCTGCTGCAAGAGCTGCGCCGGACCGTCGATGAAGCTCAGCACATGCAGGAGACAGTCGTCGTTGAGCACCCCGAGCGGCTCGGAGGTGCCGGTCTGCTGGACCGCGGCTGCGGCGACCTTCTTGCCCCGGTTCGTGCGCTTGGCCAGCCGACGCTTCTTCCCCGTCGGGCCTGCAGCCGCTGCCTTTTCCCTTTGCACGCCCTGCACCACCTCGCCATCTTCCGCTTGGGACTGCTTCCGTTTGCCCATCTCGCGCCGACTTGTGGGGGGGGGGGCAACGCAATAAAACAGCCCGTTCGTCCTTCCTGGTATTAAATCGGACTTAAATAAGGGAAAAGAAATGGAAAGAGAAAACAAAGAGAAAAAGGCGTCCACACAACGTTTCGGAAAGCGTTTGGGAAGTCAACATAATTTTGGTATTCTTCCAATCAGCATTATGCTATTTTTAGACATCCAATGGAAACGTACGGACGCCCAAATTTAGTAAAAAACAATAAAAAATCAGAATAAATAAAAATCCGCACACTGTTTGCTGGAGAGGCAGAGATGGAGTACAAGCTGGTGGTGCTGGGTTGTGGTGGCGTGGGCAGGTCGAGCCTCTGCATTCGCTTTGTGTCCAACCACTTTGTGGAGGAGTACGACCCCACCGTTGAGGACTCCTTCCGCAAGCGGGTGTGCATCGACGACGAGTCCTGCCTGCTCGACATCCTCGACACCGCCGGCCCCGAAGAGTACCGGTACCTGTTTATTAATAGTTATTCGTTTTTCGTTTTTCGTTATTTGTTTTTAGTTACCATTATTCATATTTCTTTTCTTATTTTATTGTTTTAATTTAAAAAATGACTAAAGTAATGGTTGTTGGAACACAGCGCTCTGAGGGACCGATACATGCGCGGGGGTCAGGGCTTCGTGTGTGTGTACGACATCACCTCGCGCGCGTCCTTCGAAGAGGTGACGCTCCTCTACGACCAGATCCGACGGGTCAAGGACATAGACCACCCGGCCGTGGTGGTGGTGGGCAACAAGTGCGACCTGGAGTCCCAGCGCCAGGTGGCCGTGGCCGAGGGCGCCGCGCTGGCCCAGTCGCTGGGCAGCGGCTGCGTGTTTCTTGAGACGTCGGCCAAGGAGGACATGAACGTGCAGGAATGCTTCTTTGCTGCCGTGCGCCAGATACGTCGGTTCAACAACGAAAACGACAGAAACAGCAAAGCCACCATGAAGAAAAAGAAGAACGAGAACGGCGGCAACTCCCATCGCTGTTCCCTCTCCTGATGAATGTACAACAAGAAAGACATGTTGGTCAAAATCACCCAAGACCCCAAGTGCAAGGAGGGGAGGCGACATTTTGGACACAAAATGACTTGATGAATGGAGTATGATTGTCCATTCTTCCATTCACCAGCTTAGACCTTCCTGAAGGCCCACAGATGGAAGATGTGAATTTTGGCATCAGCCCAGTCATTTGAAATGATGTGAGAGGTTGGAATTTAAAATTGTGTGAGATTTGGCATTTTTGATTTCTTGGGCGGTTTTGAAGATCTGTATCTGGATGTGTGATTTTGACTTGATTGACTGTGGCTGAAAGTGATATTGAGGGACTTGAGATGAAAATATTTTTATAAAAACTTGCAATTTGTGGAGCTAAAAGTTTTTATCAGTATGGAGCTTTCTTGCAGAGGACAGACAGACACACATGTGCAATAGAAAAACTGACAGATTCTCATCAACAACCCTACCTTAGACTCAAGAGCAAAAAGAAACCAAGAAAGCCTTCAAGTAAGAAGGTCATCTGGCCACAGGAGACATTAGTTGCTCTTCTTGAGATAATCACCAAGTTCCACACAAGAGAAGGGAGCAGATCTATGTTTGCCAGAACCATCATTCTGTGGTGGAGGCCACCAATGAGAAGTGTGAGACCCACTATGCCAAGCTGCAGCACCCTACATCATTCATCAACTGTGATTACCTACCCAGTACAGCCTCTGTTCTTTTTGGCCTTTATTGGGACAGACAACATCACCACAGAGCTGTTCAAGCCATGATCAATGCTGCAACATGTGCAAGCAAGTGTATTCTGCATGAGAACAAGCAGAAGGAGCTACAGGAGCTCATTGCATGTGGTCAAGCTGCCCTGCAGACCCTCCAGGACCATGAGATTGTGGCTTAATATGAGCACCAGGCACCTGCTGCACAGAAGCAGGCGTGCAAGGAACAAGAGCAGAACTGCCAGCAGTCTTTGTTGGCAGGTGCCAGTACATTTTACCTGCTCATTAATTCTTGCTCTGTCCAGAGCACCAAACGCAAGCCAACCCAGAATTCCTTGAACACAGAAGAAAAATAAAAAAAAGGGAAAAGATGTCTACTGAAAAAAAGAACGTCTGGTATCAATTGATTGTAATCAGCACAAAATGTCAGCTGCATCGGCTCAGCCTGGCCTTCCCTACTACCCGATGCCGAGGGGCGGCGGCGTGGGGGCGGGCGGCGGTCCGATTCCATCTGGGCCGGCTGGATACCCCCAGCCCAGCGTTCCCGTGGCCGCCCCTGCCATGGAGGAGCCGCAGTTTCTGTCTCTCTCCTCCATCGTTACGCGATTGGTCTCGAAGATGGGCGAGTACTCGCTGGTTAATGTGCCCTCGCGCACCCTCTACGAGCGGCAGATCGCCGCTGCCGCCTCGGCAGCCCGAATGGGAGGTCCCGGCCGCACGTTGGATGAACAGGCGCAGGCCAAGGACGAAAATGTCGTGAACACGCTCCTCAATTACTACAAGGAGGAGGGTGCCGTGCGGATCATCGGTGCCACATCTCTCGCCTTCACCAACGATCTGCTCTACGGCGTCATCGCCTCAATCTCCTACGGTACCCGCCACGTTCGAACACAACATAACGTGTGCATTTGCGCCACAACTGATTGGCTCTTGAATCTCGTTCTTGTTCACGTACGCACAGTCTTCTGCCGTATGGTGCCAGTGCTGCTGGGCATGACCTCTTCGGACGTCGACTGGCAGAGCAGCTCCGCCATGTCTGTCATCACCTCGCACAGCATCGCCAGCGCCGTCACCTACCCTCTGTTCCTCGCTTCCTACCAGGTCCTTGTCCTGCCTCGTTGCAATGCAAGGCTAGGAGTGGGACTCTGTTCTTACAATCGTGTCGCGGCTTCTCTCTTGCTCTAGGTTCGGCACCACGCCTGGACAGGATTCTCTGGCCTCCTGCCCTCTGGTAACGTTACGATGCCTTCTGCTCGCCTGTACTGGCGTGAGGTTATAGTCTTACGTTGTCTTCTGCGTTGATGTCTCTCTGCGACGCTGTGCGAACACCAGGCGAGAACTTCTACGGCAAGCTGCGGGACAACGTGGTGGCCCACTTGGCCGAGATGGTCACCCTTCACACCATCCGTCCGGCTATTGTCGGTATGAGAGTTGCTCGCCTTGACCTTGGCCTTCAATGCTATGTTCGTGCTCTCTGTTTCTCCAGGCCGCGCGCTCACCAGCCCGTCTCGTTGTCTTCGTTGTTGTTGTTGTTGTTGCCCTCCTCAGACAACTTGTATGTATTGTTCGGCGAGTGGCTCCTGGCGAAGGCCGACGGCGAGACGTTGGCCGATCAGGCCGCGTATCACGTGGGAATCCGTGCCGTGCACTTCATGGGTTCGGTCTTCGTTGGCCTCATCCACCTGCCCGTGTCGACCATCGTGACCAAGGTAATGATGATCCACTGCAACGCCCTCTTGCCACCACCTTCACCACACCCCGCTGACCTGCCTATCCGCACATGTGCGCCCACAGCTGAGGGCACACCCCGACGACTACGAGAGCCTGTGGGATTGCATCAAGAAGACGTGGAAGACGCAGGGACTGAAGGGCTTCTACGGCGGCGCCTTCTGGTATCTTCTCGCCAACAACCAGCTCATCATGCCATGATGCGACCACACAGTCATCATCGCACCTTGTCTTGCTCGCCGCGGCCCGTCGATGTAGCGGAAGGTGCCCTGGGGCGGTAGGTCGCGTGGCGTTGCGCTGCAGCACCAGCTTTTGGACCGGTCGGGAGTGTCCGCTTCATTGGAAGAATTTGAGGCATTTGATACACATTTTGTGGTCCAATTCTTCGCATTCCTTCGGACCTCGGATCCTGCCGCATCAGGTAGACGGAAAACCAGGCCCTGGGTCAGTTTCAATCATCAATCAAAGCACAGAACGGGAGATGAAGAGGTTGAGCTGTGCATCGAAGCAATTTGTGGTGCCCTCGCGGGCCTCCCTTCACCTGCAGGGCCTCCGCGGCCTTGCCACTGGTGGCAGCCAATACGCCAAGCACGCCCGCTTCCTGCAATCGCTGGGCATCGAGGAGGGGGTCAACGATGGCGTGTGCATCGATGGCAAGTGGAGCCAGGGCAGCGGCGAGGTCGTCGACTCCGTCAACCCGGCCTACAACGAGACCATCACTCGCGTCGCCACCGCGGGGCTTAAGGACTACGAGCGCGCCATCGAGGCCACCAAGAGCGTCGAGAAGATGTGGGCCGAGGTACGTTGATTTTTTTTTACTCAGCGCTAAATTATCGGATGATTTTTTTGAAATTGATTTACAAGCCATTGATTTTCTGATTGATTTAATTAAATATTAATATCAAAAAAAAATTAAAAAATGAACAGGTGCCTGCCCCCAAGCGAGGAGAGATCGTCCGCCAGATCGGCGACGAGCTGAGGAAGCACCTCGAGGACTTGGGCGCGCTGGTCTCGCTCGAGGTGGGCAAGATCACCCAGGAGGGCATCGGCGAGGTGCAGGAGTTCGTCGACGTCTGCGACTACGCCGTCGGTCTCTCCCGCTCCTTCTCCGGTCAGATCTTCCCGTCGGAGCGTGCGTCTACCTCCCATCTTTCCTCCGGCTTTGTGTGCTGCTGTGGTTGACTCACTCGCTGTGTCCCTGCGTGTCGCGGTGATGATCATTGCATTTTCTGAAAATATTTTTTAATTTATCTAGGCCCGAACCACTACATGCTTGAGCAGTGGAATCCTCTCGGCACCACGGGCATCATCACCGCCTTCAACTTCCCTGTTGCCGTCATGGGTACCCAATAGCCACCCTCGCCCTGTTTCACCGACCAGAGCTAAGTGTGTGTGTTTTCGCGTAGGCTGGAATGCGGCGCTTGCTCTCGTTTGCGGTAACCCGCTGCTCTGGAAGGGCGCGCCCTCAACCAACCTGTGCACGCTGGCCACCCAGCGCATCATCCAGCGCGTGCTGGAGCGCAACGGCATGCCCGGTTCCATCTGCGTGGCCCTGACCGGCGGCGCCGAGATCGGTGAGGCCATCTCCAAGGATCCGCGCGTGCCGCTCGTCTCCTTCACCGGCAGTACCCAGGTGGGCAAGGTCGTGGCGACCCAGGTTGCGTCCCGCATGGGCCGCAGCT
The DNA here is from genome assembly GCA_000826385.1 of Acanthamoeba rhysodes. Lineage (NCBI taxonomy): Eukaryota > Discosea > Longamoebia > Acanthamoebidae > Acanthamoeba > Acanthamoeba rhysodes. The sequence goes on along the minus strand of CDFC01060429.1, from coordinate 22,910 downwards.
TGCTCGAGCTGGGCGGCAACAACGCCATCACCGGTATCTCACCCCACCGTCCCTCCACGTGCACGTCCCAGCGTAGCGTTGCTTACCAGAGTTTTTTTCTTTTGGGCGGCGGTCTCCAGTGCTCGATGATGCCGACCTGACTCTGGCTGTCCGCAGCATCCTGTTCGCCGCCGTGGGTACCGCTGGCCAGCGCTGCACGACCGCTCGCCGATTGGTATGTCAAGTTTGCTAAGCGTCACGCCACGTAAGACACACAGACAGAGGCTCACCTGTCGTGTTCCCCGTATGTGTCGTGTCGTGCGTTGCAATGTGCAGTTCCTGCACGAGAAGATCCATGACGAGTTCCTGGGCAGCCTCAAGGCCGCCTACGAGCAGCTGGGCCAGAAGATGGGCGACCCGCTCGAGAAGAACACTCTCCTCGGTCCCCTCCACCGCCCCTCCTCCGTCGACCTCTACAAGAACGCCGTCGCCAAGGCGCAGGAGCAGGGCGGCAGGATCATCACCGGCGGTAAGGTGAAGACCGACAGGCCCGGCAACTTCGTCGAGCCCACCATCGTGTCGATCAAGCACGACGCCCCCATCGCCCACCATGAGACCTTCGCGCCCATCCTCTACGTCTCTAAAATTCCCGTACGGCCGCACCCACGCACGCACATGTGTGACACACTCCACCTTACTACAACTCATCATGACCTCCTTCCTTCTTCAGGACCTTGATACGGCCATTCGTTACAACAACGAGGTGGCGCAGGGACTCAGCAGCTCGCTGTTCACCACCAACCAGCAGAACGTCTTCAAGTGGCTCGGGTAAAAGATTCTCTCTCTCTCTCTCAAGCTTCCGTGAGTTCATTGGTCTCGAGCACAATGAACTCACTCGTGCCGTGTGTGTTGTGTGTCATGGTGCAGACCCAGCGGATCGGATTGCGGAATCGTGAACGTGAACATCCCGACCAACGGCGCCGAGATCGGAGGCGCCTTCGGCGGCAACAAGGAGACCGGCGGCGGTCGCGAGTCCGGCTCTGACTCCTGGAAGCAGTACATGCGCAGGTCCACTTGGTACGGTCACCTCCCTGCCCGGCACGCCGATATGTTCAGCACCACCACAAACTAACTTACCAACCTCAACCACCAACACAACCGCAACAGCACGATCAACTACGGCAAGGAGCTTCCTCTGGCGCAGGGCATCAAGTTTGACTAGTGACCCTCCCCTAACCCATGACCTGGCCATGTTAATAAACATGCCCCACCACCTTGGGCGTGTTTCTTGACTCGGTCAAGCTTAGGAAATTTCGTAGGTGATTCATGGTCGCAGAAAGTCAACCAGGAGAAGACTCGCCACATCCGCGACTGTGAGCGCAGATGGCCCAGAGGGCGCCGACAAGGGGCTCGAATGGTCTACTACCACTACTCCTAGCAGTACTGCCTGTTAACCCTAGGGTGCCCCACCTCAATCGACCGCATACCCTAACCAGATGGCACTCCGAGAGCTGGGCACGAAGATCAAACAGGCGGTGGACATGGTGACGCGCGCCACGCTGGTGGACCAGGACACGGTCGACGACATGCTCAAGCAGATCTGCAACGGACTCATCGCCGCCGACGTCCAGGTCAAGCTCGTGGTCCAGATGCGGCAGCGCATGCGTGAGCGGATACAGCACGCGTTCGCCATTCCCGGCTCCTCCAAGCAGAAGATCATTCGTCGGGTGCGCGCGTGCGTGTGTGTGCGTGTTGCATTCCTCGCATTTCTCACTCTGCGCACCACTTCGATGTGCCCTTCGAAAGGTGTTGCTGGACGAGCTGGTGGCCCTGGTCGACCCCCAGCCCGGACAGGCCAACCCCAAGTTCTCGCCCGCCAGGGGCCGCACCAACGTGGTCATGTTCGTCGGCCTGCAGGGCGCGGGCAAGACCACCACGGTGGCCAAGCTCGCGCTCCAGTACAAGCGCCGCGGCTGGAAGGTGGCCATGGTATGCGCCGACACCTTCCGGGCCGGCGCGGACCACCAGCTGCTGCAGCTGGCACGGGCCATCAAGGTGCCGGCCTACGCCGACGGCACCCAGGTCGACCCGGTGGTGGTCGCGCGCGAGGGCATCGACTGCTTCAAGCGCGAGGGCTGCGAGATCATACTGGTCGACACCAGCGGGCGACACAAGCAAGAGGCCCAGCTCTTCGAGGAGATGGAGCAGTTGGGCGCCACCGTGGTGCGTCCCGGCACGTCGAGTTCTTCTCCAACGAGCTGGCATCTCAACCGGCGTGTCTGGTGCGTGTCGTGTCATGTTGACGTGTGTGTGCGGCTTCAGAACCCGGACACGGTGATGTACGTGCTGGATGGCACGATCGGCCAAGCCGCCTACGACCAGGTGCTGGCGTTCAAGCAGCGCATTTGCGTCGGTTCCATCATCGTGACCAAGCTCGACGGCCACGCCCGAGGAGGCGGCGCCCTCTCTGCGTACGCCGTTCACACGCTCATCACCNCCCCCCCCCCGCCGGTGGCTCATGGGCTTTCGCTCTCGTTTTCGTTCTTTGGCGCACCGCTGCAGCGTGGCGGCGGCGAATTGTCCCATCACCCACATCGGCACCGGCGAACACGTTGATGACCTGGAGTCGTTCGACCCCAGAGGCTTCATCCAAAAGATGCTCGGTACCACTTTCCTTCATCTTCTTCTTCATCTTTAAGTCGTGGGGAAGGCGACTGATCACGAGACAGGCATGGGTAATCTCCCTGCGCTGCTGGAGACGATGAAGAACGCGGCGGCGGCTGTCGAGGTGGACGCCGAGGGCAAGCGCGACAGCGCCCTGATGGCCAACCGACTTCTCCAGGGCGGGTTCACGCTTCGCGATCTCTACGAGCAGATGGCCGCCATCCTCAAGGTACTAGCGCTCGGCAGAGTGTGGCTCACACGGACGGGTCGTGTGGTGGCCACCAACGCTCCTGTCGTGTTGGCGTGGCCAGATGGGTCCGCTGAACAAGGTGATCGAGATGATACCGGGCATGGACAAGCTGTTCCAGTCCAACGAGGGAGAAGGCGATCGCCCTTCCGCCGATCCCGCCCGGAAGGTGCGGAAGTGCATGGTCATCATGGACTCCATGACCGACGATGGTACGCGATCGCCGCCCGCGTCATGGACGTGGCGTGTGCTCACTCATGAGTGAGGTTGCTCTATTCTTCAGAGCTGGACGATCCTGGGGTGTGGAAGAAGGAGAAGGACGTGCAATCGCGCGTGCATCGCATCGCTCGGGGCGCCGGTTGCACGGTGACCGACGTGAATGCGCTGCTGGCCAACTATCGCGCAATCACTCGCATCGCGCCTCCTCCACGAAGAGGCGGAGGTCTTCGCATGGTTAGCACTGCACCCTCCCACAGTGCAGATGACGCCACACCGCACACGACACTCACCTCGGCACGACCAACGACACGAACACGCACGCACACGCACAGGGAGGGAGGACACAGGGGCAGGGCTTGGGTCCGATGGCAAACTTGATTCCTCCGGCGATGTTGCAGCAGATGGGCGGCATGGGCGGCCTCCAGGACATGATGCGCTCCCTGAGCTCGCCCCAGAGCAATAAGTGGCCCAAGGGCGGGTAAAACTGTGACGTTTGTTGGTCTCTCGTTTTCAAGTTAACGATGCGTATGTTGATGGAGCTGTGTGGTTTCCCAAGCGGACACTCTGTGTTCTTGCTCTTCTTCTTCTCGCCACAGCTCCACCCTTTCCCTCTCTCACGTTCCACTTCTGTCTCGCCTTCACTCTTTGTGTCGTCGCTCGTCGTTTTCGTTCTTGGTCTCTTGCGGTGTTTCTCTTTCGCTTTCTCTTTCGTTTTCGTTTTCGCTCTTGTTGCGGCCGCCGACGTGGTTGTCCGAGGAGGTGCGGGTCCGCGCCTGCACCAGGAGCGGCACCACGCACTCCTGCCCTGTGGCCTTGGCCACCTCTAGCGGCGTGCCGTGGGCGCCCACCACCTCTGGGTCCGCTCCAGACGCCAGCAACAACTGTTGCACGCACACGCACCATCGCACGCACGCGCAGCTGGTTGTCAGCCAACACTGGCAGGTTTTGACCACCAGGAGGCACACGCCTCCGGGGGGGGGGGAGCGCAAACCCTGGCGATCGCTTCCTTGCCGCCGCGCGCCGCGTAGTGGAGGCTCGTCTCCCGCGTGCTGGTGGCGCACATGTTGGGGTCGGCCCCGTGTTCCAATAGACACTGCACAGCGGTGACATTGCCTCGCGAACACGCCTACTCACCAACGCACACGCAATACCGCACATGACACGACACACAAGACACACGCAGAGAGTTAAGTCATGCGGAGATTGGTGAGGGGAACGATCTAGCTTACGAGGTGTAGGGCCGTTTCGCCGGACTGGACGGATCGGGCGTTTACGGGCGCGCCGTGGTCCACCATGTCCGCCACGAGGTTCATTAGCTCCTCTCGGCTGTGTCGCTGGATCGTCTCGTCTATACATGCGCACACCATGGTGTCAGTGTGCAACGCGCAACGTAAGTGTCGCGCGTACCGTCGTGATGGGGGTCGAATAGTTTGTGGAGCACGGACACGCCGCTGACGGTCAACAGCGAGGCATCGGCGTTGGCCTTCAACAACAGGCGGCAATTGAGCAGCTGGCCCGCCCTTCAACACATCGCGATCAATTAATCGTGAGTGCGCGTGCGGTGATGGCGGTGACACAGTGTGTGCCTTGTGTCTTCGTGTGCGTGCGTGCGTGAGTGCTGAGTACCAGGCTGCAGCGTGGAGGGGAGTCCAGTCTCGATCGTTGCGAAAGTTGACCAGTGACTGGACCACCGGGTTGGGGTTCGAGCGGTGGAGTTCGCTCTCCGCCTTCTGCACATACTGCAGAAGCATCGGCACCAGTCCCACCGGGTTAAGCTCGCTAGCCACATGCTACAGCATCGCACCACCGCACAACGCGCGACAAGTTAGAATGGGAGTCGTGGAGTGGATGGTGTGATCAGGCGCGCGTACGAGAGGAGTCTCGCCCTGCGCGTTGAGGCCTGCGAGTGCGGCGCGCAGCTTCTCGAAGCCCTTCTGCTTGGCGGCCTTGAGCACGGCCTCGGCGCGCTCCACGTCCAGGCTTTGGCAGGCTTCGTGCAGCTCCGCCGCTAGCCGTTCCGCTTCGTCCGGTGTGTGCTGCTCCTTCTGATGCTGGTGGTGATGGGCATCGCCGTCACCACCACCTGCGGCGGCGGCGGCTGTGGCCTCGGACGGCTCATCTAACAGCTTGGCCCATGCTGCAGTCTTCGGTGACTCTAGTATCGCAACGCGCACATCAGGTGCGTGTTGTGTTGTGTGATGTGTAACATGTGTGATGTGTGCTGTGTGTGCTGTGTGTGCTGTGTGTGCTGTGTGTGCTGTGTGTGCTGTGTGTGCTGTGTGCTGTGTGGTACCGCGGGGGCTAAAGGGCCAAAAGGGCTTGCTGCGCTTTTCCTCGTCGGCCTTGCTACGCCTGCGCCCAGAGGACAGCGGCGAGGGCGGCGCAGCCGTCGAATGCAGTCGCGGCGACGACTGCGATCGGCCCCGCGTCATCATCTTTATCGCCAGCCGCCCATCACCACTGCCATCACCTTCATTGTCGACACCCTCGTCGTCATCATCGGTGTCGCTCTCGCGCTTGCTGTCGCTCCCGCTGCCGCCGCTGCTCCCGCTCTTCCTGCTGAGATCGTTCTTCCTGCGCTTGACTCGCTTGCCGCCGGCGTCGCGACTGTGGTGCCAGCTGTTGCTGCCCGTAGTGAGACTTTCGACGCGCTGACGCGACGCCGCCGACGCCGACATTAACGACGATGACGACGGCGATTTGTCGAGGAAGCGGGAGCTGAGGCTGCGGAAGGTGAGGCCCTTCCTGCTGGGCTCTCCGCCCGCCGGCCGATCCTTGACGCTCCGCGAACGCGGACGCGCTGTGCAGACCACGAGTCAGCCAAGGCGTGCACGTGTGTGCGTGTGTGTGTGTGAGTGCGATTACCAGTGGCAGAGCGCTGATCGATCTGGTATGGCGTGTTGACGAGAATTAGAGGCGCGACGCTGGGCTTGTCGTTGGTCGCATCTGAGTCGCGTGGTCGAGCAGACTCCTCGCTGGTGGGCGACCCCAGCAGCGACGAGCTCGATCGGGTCAGCACTGACGACGACGTTGCGCCCGAGGCGCCCAACGACGCGCGCCGGTGGACCAGGTCGGGACTCGAGCTGCTGCCGCCGGTGATTGGCAGAATGCCGCTCATGACCCGATTGGAGGCTTTCTTCTTCTGGCCGCCGCTCAGTAGTAGACTCTCGCGAAGGTGCTTCATCTGAAGGATCATCTGCTGCAGCGCGCCCTCGTGCTCGCGCTTGAGCGCGTCGACGGCCTCGGCATGTTGGCGCCGTATTTCGGCCTGCTCGACGACCAGACGCTCGACCAGGCCCTCCAGCCGCCGCACGCGCTCCTCCATCGTGCCTTGGTTCTTTTCTTTGTCATCGTTGTCTTCTTTCTTTTTCTTCTCGTCGACATTGACCACCACGTCCGAAGCGACGCCCGTGGCAGCCTTCTCCTCCTCTTCGTTTTTCTTCTGTTGCTCGACGCGCTCGAGCTTTTCTCGGAGCTGCTCGTGTTCGCGCAGCAGGGCCTGCTTCCGGAGCCGCTCGATGGTCATCTCTTCGTTCTCGAGGCTGATCCCGCGGCGTATGCCGCCGATCTGAACCGACCGCGCGCTCTCGGCCAGCTGACCACCGCCGACGCCATCGATGCCGATGTCAGCACGACGGCCGCGGGTGCTAAGCTGGTGGTCCAGCTTCTCCATGCGGTTCATCTTGCGCTCGCTCTTGGCACGTCGCACGAGCGAGCCGCGCTTGCTGCTCTCCACCTTCTCCTTCTCCTTCTCCTTCTCCTTCTTGGAGGCCGCCTTCTTCTCCTTCTTCTCCTTCTTCTCTTTCTTTTCCTTCTCCTTCTTCTCCTTCTTGTTCGAATGCTTCTTCATGGTTGACACGCTGCTCATGCCGGCCGACGCCGACGCGCTCGGCGACAGCGCACGCTTCGGGTCCTTGCGCACCAGCGACACGCCGTCCGACGTGCATCGCATCATCCCCGGCGTCGGCTCCATACCTCTTTCTCTTTCGTTCTTTTTGTCCGCTCTTCGCTTTTCGCCGTCGCTTTCGCGTTCGCTTTCGTTCTTTGCCACGGCCGCAGCCGATGTCGGTACGCGGCTGTTGCTGATCACCAGCTGGCCCGGTGCAGCTTTCCTGCGGCTCGAACCCTCGCCGTCGTCCGTCGACGTCGTGTCTTCGCTTCCGGCCTTGCTGTGGCCCTTCTTTTTCTTCGTCGTCGTCTTCGTTTTCTTCTCGCCCGACCGCCACCCGGCCTTCTTCCTGGGCGACACTTCATCGTCGTCCTTCTTCGCTTCCATCTCTTTCGAAGTCGTCTTCTTCAGAGATGATGATGATGATGTTTTTGTGGTTGTGGGCGAGAGCGGAGGCGACGTCGACGACGACGACTCGAAATCAACGAAGATGCCGCTCTTGGCCTGGTCGCCGTCCACACGGCGACGGAAGGGGGAGGGCATCTTGGAGAAGGGGGTCGAGGTACCGGACGAAGGCAGGGAGTCGTCGGAGCTCATCAGGGCCAGTCGCGAGGCTGACGTGGTACCGCTCGCGCCGGCAACGGCGAAGGTCTCAACCGAGGCCAAAGGGGTCACCGGAGCGAATTGGCCGGAGGAAGAATCGAGAAGGGCAGATGGTGATGATGATGATGAAGCGGTCTCGGTCGTCATCTTCATCTTCGTCCGTTCATTTTTATTTTTCTTCTTTTCCTCATCGAGAAGAGGAAAGCTCCTCCCCGCCGGCTGATGGTGCATCGATGGTATGATAACGCGATCAACAAAGGTCTCCCGTCAACCAAAGCACATCCAATACACACCAATTTTTTTTCATTTTCTTTGCAATATTAATGAATTAAAAAGAAAAGTTAGGGAAATAACATTTCTTCGACGTTGCTATTGGAAAAGCGAACGGAAACCGGAACAAGACAAGACGGCACTTCGGAGCGGGCGCACGTTTGGGATCTCTTTGATCATCGATGGCCTGCTCATCCGTCGCCAAGGCCTGAGGAAGAAGAAGAAGAGAAGAAGAGGAGGATGCAGGGGTCGGGTCGAGTGCTGGAGGTCAAGGCTCGTGCACCTGGCGGCCGTGCGGTGATTCTAGAATCGAGAGCGGGGCCGCCACCCGAAGAAGATGAAGACGATGAGACGACTGAGACGGCCGCCTCGTTGGCCGCTTCGAGCAGCAGCAGCGGCAGCAGCAGCAGCGAGGATGAAAGAGATGGAGGCGCAGGTACCCGCGCGCCCAGGGCTGGCGTCGAAGATGAAGGGATGGAAATGAAGCTGCTGGGAGATGGCGACGGCACCGACGAAGATGGAGAGCTGCCATCCATCTTCTCCCCTCCGCCCGAACGCGATTGTGCCGTCGATTTAAACAAGAAGAAGAAGGCGGCCCGCAACAACAACAAAAAGATGGAACAAGGCGGCAGCAAGAAGTCGACCAAGAAGGGTCCTGCCAGCGAGCCGCCGCTTCGGACAGTGGGTGTGCACCCTCATCGACGCGAAGACGGCGATGTGGGGGAGGGCGAAGAGGAGAGCGTGGACCGGCATCAGCTCAGCTATCGACCGATGCGCGCCGACTGGAGTGCGCTGCGCGAGAAGCAGCACCAGAGGAAGAGAGAGCATGACAGCAACAGCAGCGGCGACCACAACCACCGCCACCACAGTCATCAGCCCCGCCTGCAGGCCGAGGTACTGCGATTTCGATAGCGCCCTTTTGGGCGGTTGCGCCCGTGCTCACCAGGCAGTGTGGCTGCGGATGTCTGACAGGAAACCCAGAGGGAGCCGCGCCGCAAGGCTGCGTCGCTCCAACGACCCATGCTGCGGGTAATGTTGGACAGCTTCGCTCTGTTGCCAGCAGTTGCACTCAATGCTCATATCACGGTCTTCTGGTGTGGTGTGTGTGTGTGTGTGTGTGTGTGTGTGTGTGGTGTCGCCCTCACAGGAGAGCGAGCGTCTCCTGCGTGAGCACGAGACACGAACAGGCCGCACTTCGTTCTCGCACGAATCGATGAGGCCTCCTCGTGACCGTGAAGAACAAGGTACCGTCGCCCGAGGTGGCGCGACACTGTCACTGAATGCGCATCCCTAGCGCATCGACGCACAGGCACGCACAACTAACGCGCAGCGTGCGCGATGTGTTGTTGGGCGTGTTGATACCAAAGATGGCTTCAATGACGACGGCGACGGGGATATGAGCCTGCTGGTCGCGCAGACGGCACTTGTTCTGTCGTTTAGCTGGGTAGTCTTTGCCCCACCCCCCAAGCCAAGAGCAGAGAGTGACCGGGACTAATCTGGGAGGAAATTTTTGTGTTGCCGTAGGACGATCCTCGGACCGAGGCGGCGACGTGGGAGGAGCTGCTGCTGCAGCGCAAGATACCAAACAAGGAAGGCGGCAAGGTTGGTTGAAATGGTTTTTCTTTTTGTCCTTTGTGGACGTGCGGGGCTTGCGTTGCTTGTTTCTCACATCCGTGTGCGTTATGCCTCGCCGTAGAGTATCCCTCTGTGGGAAGCTAAAGAAACGTTGCCGATGGAGGTGGGCGAACTCGCGCCACAGTTCAGGAAGCGCCTGGGCTGGAAGGAGCATCATCCAGAGCGGAATGGTGCGCCCAGTCCCGTTAACTAGCGCGCGTGTATCGGCATGGGGCTTCAATTTTCCTCATTTTTTCTGTAAACATTGACAGGTCGCACTCTCGACGTATGGCGATCTCGAACGCTCAAGCTCACGGCCGAAGCGAAGCGACAGCTGTTCTCCTCCGCCAAATTGTGGGGCCTGCAGGTGATAATAATACGAATCATCTCTCACTTGCGTGTCGTTTAAGACGTTGGTCGCCTGACCATTTCGTTTGAGTGCACGCAGGTGCGCGCGACGGATGGAGAAGAGGGGGAGGACAGCGCGACCGAGGCGGAGTACAAAGTTCCCAAGGCCCGCAAGCTTCGCTCGCACCACGCAGCCAAGCGCTCATCGATCGTGTGCGACCTGGCTATCACCGACATCCAGGTAGGCACTCTATCCCAGCGTACAGCGTAGGGCGTAATATGGCTGTCTGATACGACGCCTCTCGTGACGCTCGATAGGTGGTCCTCTACCCGCTAGGCACGGGGCTACTCGTCTTGGAGGTGGATTGGCTGCCACCCAATCCATCCGGTGCGTCAGCACCTCCGAGATCCGTCATCAGGTTTGCTGTTGTTGCTCTAACATCAACCAATGAACACCAGGCAAGCTGCACGGCGTCACTTCCATCGATGAACTACGGACCTGGCTCTTTCTCTCAAAGTTCAGGCATCGCGTATGTGTCATCCCTCTTCCACTCTTCGTAATATGCGAGTGTGCTGACTCTGCTGTTTCGTGGAATGTGGTGTGCGTAGGTTGAGAATGTGCTCGAGGGCTGGACATTCCCTAGTCCCGAGGGGCTCAACACGACCGACACCAACGCGGTTGTCGATGAGAGCGAAGAAGAAAAAGAGAACGAGGAGAAGAAAAGCAACGATGCGAAGGAGGACAAGAAGGAGAAAGAGGATAAAGGGGCGAGCAGCAAGGGCAAGCAAAAGGACGACGATGAAAGCAGCCCCGACCTCTCTTCATCGGACGAGGATTCGGCTAAAGAGAGGCGCAAGCTTAAGGAGGCCAAAAAAGAACGAAGGAGAGAAAAGCGGAGGCGGAAAGACCTGAAACGGGCCAGAGAGCGCCACTTGCGCAGCTTGGGCAGGTACGACTCCCCCACCCGCCCGCTCCTATCGATCGTGAATCTTATGCGCTTCTCCGTGGGCTACGTTCACTCCTGTTAAGAATGGCCGGCGCGGTGTACGGAGAGGACCCAATCACCTTGGGCTCGCTGGGCAATTGGCTGGTTCTCCTCCCCGACGAGAACCCTGCCAACCCGCCGCCACGAATCAATCGTGGGCAGGTACAGCCTACCCTCTCCGACTTCTCGTGCAGCAGAGCCAAGAGCCGGCGGCTTTGCAACGCGGACGTGTACAGGAGAACTCGACTGACCATTGGCTCAACGACAGCGATGCCATCACCACTCAACGATCGTGTTGCAAAGGGCACCGCCGCACCAGGCGCTGAGCGAGTACCTTTTCCATCTGCGACGCGGATTCGGACAGCTGAATAGACCACCGCCCGAGGGCATGGACTACGGCCGAGACAAGGTACGAATGAGCATGCACTGCCTGACACCTTGGAATCTCTTCTTGACTGAACCTCTCGTGCGGTGCACAGATTCTCGTGCACCGCAAGAACCGTTACATCGGCCTATCTCGCGAAGGTACCATGATGGTCTGCACCACCCGATTCTGGTGAGTCTCACGACACGCAGAAATCTTACGCACTTTGTCGTTGTTTGTTGGCTATGCGATTAGGAACGGTTTGCATCAGCTGGCCCACGTCGGCGGAGAACCGCTACTTCGACGTACAAACGTGGCCCAAGCTGTTCCAGGGCATCTACCTCATTCTCGGCATGCAGGCGTATGCGCCTTCTCGCCTCTTTGTATTTAATGATTTATTATTTAGCATTCTAATTCTATGTTGCAGGCATGCCGAGAGCGCGGTGCTGTCGGAGCTGGGCTATCTGTCGATGGGTCAGGCCGACATGCTGCGTACAGACACCTCCTTTGACGAGATGGAAAAATATCGCTTTCAGTTGCGCGAGCTGGTACGCAATATGCCCCAGGTCGAGGCCGGCGCATTGCAATGCTGACTGTACCACTGGCCAGGCTGCGATGATGGTGCGGTACACACTGAGTATGAGCAGCGATGACTGCGGTGGGCGATCCGAGTATGCGGTATGGGCTTTCTCTCATGCACGGTGGTGATGGTAGATGGGCTCTGACCTGACCAATTGAATTGTGCGTCGAGAGCAGCACTTCTTTTCTGATCTTCGGCATGTGCTGGGCACACCTTTTGCCAAGCAAGAGATCCGCGAACAGATCGACGACGTGCTGGCCATCGTAGAATCGCAGTACATGGAGGTACGCACAATGGGTGAGGGAAGAGAGAGAGAGAGAGAGAGAGCTTCGCTCATCACATTCGCGGGTCTTGACGCGAATCGCCCACAGGAGCAAAAGAAGATCAAGAGACGAGAAATGGTGGAGCAGATGGAGCAGCTCGTACGCAAGAAGGAGTCGGGAAAGAGAAAGGAGGCCAAACGACGGCGGTACGATCTTCCTCGCTGGCCAACTGTGTGATAATATGATTTCTGCGTGTCATCGATGAGTTAACAAAATACATCAAACTTCTATCACTATTCAAGGTTCGAGATTGCTGTTGCCGCGATCACGGCCGTCACGCTGCCCATCCTCATGGCGGCCGGTCTGTTTGGGTACCCAATTCTCCGTTTTAGCTAACAACCACTTTGGACAAGGTGCCAGCGTTCATTGCTGACGGATGTGCGCACAACACGCACAGAATGAACGTGCCCAATCTACCAGAATGGGACTTCTGGCCGTTGGTGGGCGGCTTGATCGGCATCAGCTTCTTGCTGCTGATCGTCTTGCTGGTACTGTGGTGGTTCGCCTTCCGCAATAAGACCAAGGCCAAGGAACAGAACCGAAAGATCAAGGTGCGCGACATGTCCGACTGACCAACCGCCCCACCGTTTCCTCTTCCTCTCTTCTAACACTATGGTCGCACACGCTCCACCGCACACGCACACAATGCGCATGAACAACACAAACAGAAGGGCCTTTCGAAATTGCCGCACAAGGGCTCGGAGATGGTGCGCAAGAGCATGGAGTGGAACGGCCGCAGTCGATTTTCGATGGGCACCCGGCCATCGGAAGACCACCGCCCCTCCTCCGTCGACCTTCGACGGTACGACACGATACAGCGCACACCAGACGCATTGCACACCGCACGCACCGCACACACGCGCAGCTCACCCGGCGAGTGCATGTTCGCAAACAAAGGGGCGACATTCAATACCATCATGAGGATGACGAGCGACGCAGGACGCAGAGCTTCTCACTCGACCGCTCCGCCATGGCCGCCAAGAACCCCTGGCGCTCCTGGAAGTGGGGACGCGAGTGAAGCAACCACCACCACCCCAGACCTTTATTTATTAAATTCAAAAATCATAAAAATAAAGTTATTTTCAAATCAAGAGTTGATCTTCAGATGGAAGCCACACGCTTTAGGGATCAACGTACGTTGTCTTCATATTCACACGTGCTTGCCATGATTTGATCATTGGCAGTGCGCTGCGCAGACGCATATGGTGTCTTTTCCCACCACCCCCCCCCGGGGGGGGGGCTAATCTTATCACACAGTGCAGAGCCTGAGCCTTGAGCTGCAGAGTGCACTGAAGCAGCTCGCATGCAAGGAGGAGCGAGCCAAGGCACGACGTGGAGGTCCCCTCTTTCTTGTTTGGGCTGTGTGAGCTCACGCCGGTCCCCCTCCGCAGGCCATAGGCGCGCACTTGGCCAAGGTAAAGGCGTTGGCCGGGGCGGAGGAGATCAAGGACCTGCCTCAGGGGGTGACCTGGTTCAACCTGTCGCGGTCGCTCAGCCTTAGCCATGACCTTCGCGGCAAGCTCTCCGTCCTCGAGTACGAGCACTTTCCAATCTCCTGTGCCTTTGTCGTTGGTCGTGTCGTGTGCGTGTCGTGTGCGTGTCCCGTGTGCCCAAGGCTCACTATCGACTCGCTCGTTCCAGCTTTTGGACATTCTGCTGCATCAACTGCATTCACGTGCTTCCCGAGCTCGCCGAGCTGGAGCACAAGTACGCCGACCGTGCGGTAGTCTTCGTGGGCGTGCACTCGGCCAAGTTCGAGAAGTGCGTCCCTTGCCCACCATCTAGATCGACCGCCATGGTCTATTCTGCGTCTTTTCGCTTTGTGTTGGCGACTGACTTAACACCAACGCACACATCTCTCTTCCTTTCCGGCCGGAATCAGTGAGAAGGACAACGAAGCGATCAAGCAGGCGGTGATGCGTTACGACATACACCACCCCGTAGTGGTACGCAAATATCATCATCTTGCTCTTCTTTATGGTCTTCGTCGCAGTGCCACCTAACTTAAAAACAACGCCCAGAACGATGCGGACTTGGTCTTGTGGAATGCCTACGACATCCACTGCTGGCCCACGCTCATGCTCGTGGGACCCGACCTAAAGCCGGTATAGTTGAGTGGCCTTGCTCGTGCCTCCGTGCTACGCGACGCTATCACTCACCTCTGGTGGGCCTCTGTTTCTCTTTCGCTCGCTCGCTCTTCTCCCTTCACCCAGTTGGCGCTATTTACGGGCGAAGGCAACAAGGAGGCCGTCGACGAGTTCATCGCCGTGGCACTCGATTCGTTCGACAAGGCCGAATTCAGCAACCACGCTCTCCCCACCCTTTTGGAGAGAAACAAATCGGTACGCCCGTCTGCCGTGCGTGTGTGCGTATGCCGTGGTGCGTGTCTGGCATGCTAACTCTGACCTTGCACGACTCCATTAGCCTACGACTTCGCCGTTGCTATATCCGGGCAAGATCGCGATCGACAACGAGCATGGCCGACTCTTCATTTCGGATTCCAACAACCACCGGATCGTGGTGACCGACCTCCAGGGCGCCTTCCTTTGCGAGATTGGGACCAGGGGGTCGCTGGGCTTCAAGGACGGAAGCTACGCCGAGGCCAAGTTCAATCGCCTTCAAGGCGTGGCCTACCACAAAACCGGTGCGTGCCTGCGTTATGTCATGTGCGGGATCCTGTGTGCTGCTGCCAGCTTCTTAATTATTTGTCCAATGTAGACGAACACGAGCGTCTCTATGTCGCTGATGCCGAGAATCACGCGCTACGCGTGGTTGATCTCAAGGTCTGCTTCCTCCCGCCCGAACTCCTGCGTAACGCTCCGCTCACCAGTCCCTCTCTATTCGTACAGGCAAAGACGGTGACAACGCTCGCAGGCGATGGCACCCAAGGCAATGACTTCGTGGGCGGCAAGTCGGGCAGGGAGCAGCAGCTTTCGACCCCCTGGGACGTCGCACTCTCCCCTGACGGTACGCACTCATCATCATCATCATCATCAATCATCATCATCATCATCATCATCGAGATTATTGTCAAGTGTAGTTATTTGCTTCATGCTTGCGTTTCTAACGCGAGTGAATACGAGATAGGCCAGCAGCTGTTCGTGGCCATGGCTGGCACGCACCAGATCTGGGAGGTCTCGCTCGATTCCAGTGCCGTCACCAACTATTCCGGGGATGGCCAAGAGATGAACCGAAACAACACCAACCGCCTGAAAGGTAGACTGTGCTTTCTTGTTCGCGTGTGCGCGTGCCGTGTCGTATGTGCTTGAAAAGCGCTCACTGCCCGATTCGAATCGAACAGCATCATGGGCGCAGCCTTCGGGTCTGAGCGTAGGTCCGACCGAGATCTTCATCGCCGACGCCGAGAGCAGCACCATTCGCGCAATTCACCGCACCAACGGCAAGACCCGCACCATCGTCGGTGGCGACATCGACCCCAAGAACCTGGTACACTCCCCAATAAATAAATACCAAATAATCTATAAATGGCAGCTAATTTAGGGAAATGGGTAGTTTGCGTACGGCGACAAGGAGGGAAAGGCGAGGGAGGCCCGGCTGCAGCACCCGCTGGGTGTGTGCTGGGTCGCGGGCGGGCTCAACCGGGTGGTCACGACGGACACGTACAACCACAAGGTCAAGCTGCTGGATCCCGCCACCAATGTGATCTCCTTCTGGCTGGGCAAAGGCAAGCCCGGCCTCAGTGACGGTGAGCGACTACTCCGCACGACAACACACACACACACACACACACACACACACACACACACACACACACACACACACA
>CDFC01060411.1:185298-201810 GCA_000826385.1 Acanthamoeba rhysodes | reverse complement strand
ACACACACACACACACACACACACACACACACACACACACACACACACACACACGCACGCACAGAGAGAGAGAGAGAGAAAGCGAGCGCACCGATGATCTCACTGGAGTTCAGAGGGGTCCACACGGTCTGGAGGTTGAGGTAGGTACTGTCCAGCGCCAGGGAAATGACATACAAGCTGGGCACGCCGTTCATGGTGATGAACATGCGACCCCCCTCTGCGCCCGCGCCAGTCAGCCATCCCCGCCGACCAACCAGTCTTTTTTGAAGAACGACCACAAGAGGAAGCAGGTGGGTACCCGGAGGGATGTAGATCTCGTTGAAGGTGTGGCCCGACGTGTCGTAGGATTGGCAGGAGATCTCGGACCCGCTGATGAGGCGCCAGCAGACGGTGGAGTGCGTGGCAAAGTACAGCCTCTCGTTCTTCTGGTCGACCGCCATCGTCCTATGCGCACGCACAGGTCAGTCGTCAGGCTTCGAACGCATCCCTAGAGAGCAGCGTGACGTAACTGGATGACGCTCTCGCCGACCGAGAGGGTGGAAAAGGAGCACGGGCACGACTTCTGACCACTCGCCAGGTTCGATCTGATGTCGTATCTGCAACGACCAACGACACGACACGACACGACACGACCAACGACACGACCAACGACACGACCAACGACACGACCAACGACACGCGACACACGGTTCGCGATCAGAAGGTGCGCGAGAGAGTGTAACGGGAGTGGGGCAATGGGGTGCTTACTGCTGGATGTTGATGGGCGTGGAGACGAAGAGGCTGTAGCTGACGGGATCGACGGCCACGGCGAGCGGCATGGAGGTGAAGGTGGCCACCGCGAGCCCGCTCTCGTTGTAGGCCACCACCGAGCCCTTGAGCCCGACGTTGCCCGACTCCATCGACGTCTTGAGCGAGGCCACGTACACGCACTGGGTGCTCTCGTCATCCACCGCTCGGCGCCCGCGATACGACTCGACTCCGCCTGGCAGCTGAACAAAAATAGAAAATAAATTATAAATAAACGGAATAAACTAATTACGCGTAATTAAAATAAAAATGGAAATAAATGGAAATAAAAAAAAGGGTGGTACCTGGTCGACGTAGGTTGTGGTGGGCACGTGGACGTCCGTGAAGGAGGAGCCGACGGCGAAGAGCCCCGCAAGCAACGCGAAGCCGAACAAAGAACGAAGAAGGCGACCTCCCATGTTCCTCTTGTTCACAAAAGAACGAAAACGAAGGTCCAGCTCGCACAATCGTTCTTTCGCAGGCTGCCCGCTCTGCCCCGCACCTCGGGGAAGGTCTCTCGTGTCCGTATCCTTTTCTTCTTCTTCTTCTGTTGGCGCGTTGACTGTTGGCCCTTGGCACCGCCCTATCCCGGCACCGTTACCGTCGCGTCGGGACCAATCAAATCGAATTCTGGCCAGCTTCTCAATGAACACTCGCGATCACACCAGCACCATGTCTTGGGCTCTCGCTCTTGTCCGGACCTCACCAGATCAAGCCGCTGTCAGGTCCTGTAGTGTAGGCCTGGACCAATGCGCAGGCGGCGGCGGCGGAGGGCTGCTGCGGGCGGTGGCACTGGCCCTTGAGACAGCGCGCGGCGGCGAGGGGTAGCCAGTGTCGCCGGCCGAGGAGGAGCTGGAGGTGCCGGCGGGCCATGCGCAGGTACTCGGCCCCGATCGCGGGCCAGTTCTCACGCTCGGCCCCGAGCCGCGCGGCAAATACCGACGGTATGCCCAGGCGCAGCGGCGACTCGTCTGACGACCACGACGCAGCGCTGGGTTGATGTGGTGGCTGATGTGGTGATGAAGTAGATGATGAAGTTGATGTGGTGTCGATGGCGGAGGAGGCTGGGATGAGGGCGTGACCAGAGAGGAGATGGAGGAGCGCGACGTGGAGGTGGAGCCGCGGGTGTCGGAGGTATGCGTGGAATGTGTGAATGAGGGTCTGCGCGGCGTAGACCTGCATCAGCGCGTCCCCCCGCGCGTGAGCGGCGAAGAGGAGATGCTCGACCATCATCCGCAGCGACTGGTGGCACGGGTGCAGCAGGCTCATGCCCTCCTCGATCGCCTCCACCAGTCCCGCGTACTCGGTTTCGGCCGTCTCAGTCGTATCGTCGCGTCGTGTGAGTCGTGCGAGCGCACGCTCGCTGACCAGGGCTTCAACCGACCGCGCGTAGTCGCCCGGGAGCTCGTACCCGCACTCCACGCACTCGAGCCGGCCCTCGCACTCATCGTCGGTGTCGCCGCTCGCGGGGCGTACGGCGATGGTGACCATCCCGTGCCCGCATATCCGCACGTCCTGCTGCTCATGGTCGTCGGCGTCGTCATTGTCGCTGCCGCTGCATTCATTATCCATTGTATTGGGGCACTTGACCATCACCATCAGCTCATCCGCCACGAAGTGATCCCTGAAACCGATCAGCCCCCAATAGGCCAAGTGTTTATCATCGCGTCAACGAATGAGAGGAGGACGAGTACCGTAGGGCGAGAGGCGGCGGGTGACATTGGGGGCAGCGGCAGGTGAAGAAGAAGTGATCCTGCAGCGCCTGCTGACGGGCGTGATAGGGCAGCGTGGGATCGACATAGGCCACCGTCACCTCTTCGCCCGCCTCGATCGGCCGCACGGCCCGCACGCAAAGCCGGCCCTCACCGTCTGGATTTACGAGTGCAGGCGCCGCGGCCTGGGTGTCAGGCTGTGGCATCTACACAGCGAAGAATAGAAAAAAGGCAAGAAGAGGTTGCGAACCGATAGACCAGTTGGCGTTGGGCAGGCACGAATGGTTGAGCAGCGCTGCTGTCGCGTAGAGACCCTGGCCTGAGGAGGTAGGAGTCAAAACGATGTTGTTTTTAGGTCCGAGACAAAGGGTATCGAGGGCAAGGGCTGATGGGCTGGCGCACCGATGGGCCGAAGGGACGAGGGGTCGGTGAATGTGAGCGTGTTGGCCTGGGCCACTGCGAAGAGGTGCGCGACGGTCTTGTCGGCGTCGGGGAGCGCGAGGCCGGGTCCGTGGGCTGCCAGCCACCGCACGTTGCGGGCCTGCTGCCGAAACCCCTCCCGCACCTCGCCCGGCAGCCGGTCGTGGTGGTCCACCAGGGACCGACCGTCGAACGCCGCCTCGCTCGCGTCTCGCATCCACCATCCCTCCATCTCTCCGGTCGACTCTTCCGTCTCATCGTTGTCATCGTCACTGTCTTCGGCTTTGAGGCTTGGATTCTTATTGTCATAAATGATTTCTCGCTGGTGGCCTCGCGCGCGGTAGAGCAAGGCGCGCATCGCTAGTCGAATGTCCCTTAGATCACAAACCCACGGTTATTGGGAAATAATGATCTATAAACATCATCAAAGGGGCAGTGGTCACCTGTGATAGGATTCCTGGTTCTTGGTCTGTTGCAGTAGGGTCTGCATCATGCGGCACTCGCCAGCGTGGGTCTCATGCGCCTCCTTCCATCCGTGCAGTTGGCTTTGTCACCAGTGGCAACGCAAATACGATCGAACGGGAGGAGTGGATACCTGGTTCGCGGCGCAGTGGGGGCAGAGTACATGCATCTTACAATCGGCGCATGGGCGAGCATCGTGTCCCTGCGGCACACTCGCTGATGAGCACCGCCAGAGGGCGGATGCGACAGTCTTGGCGTACCGTGACGCTGACCAGCGGCGTAAGGCAACGGCTGCAGTACTCCAGCAAGCACTCGTCGTCCAACACCACTAGGCAAGGAGCCAGTGAGACCACGGCCAAGGGTGTAGGTTGATGCGGGCGAGCGAGTACCGGCTGTGGGCGCGCAACGCAGGATCAGGTCTCCAGGCCGAAGCGTCCTGTGTTCGTCGGTCGGTCAATGAGGACGGATCATCAAGAAGACGAGGACGCGAGGTACCGCGCTGCGAAGAGCGCTCGGCCCTTGGTGGGCAGGTGGCCGGCCTGGACCGGGAACGGCGCGAATGGTAGGCACTCTCGATGGCGCTCATCCTAGATTCAGCGGCCGACGAACGCCGCCGACCCCGACCGACATAAGTGGTGAGCCAACGCACGCCTGAGCCAGAGCTTTTCCGTGTGGGTCCTCACCAGGGCGAGGTACTCGCGCGCGAGGCGGAGCTGGCGAGTGATGTCGCTGTTGGCGGCCTCGAGTGCTTCGGCCGCCTGGAGAGCCTCCACGGCTTCCCGGTAGCGGTGCAGCTCCATCAGGCTCACTCCCCTCCGATAGTGGGCCTGCACCCAGAAGTGGAGGCGGCCATCAGCACTCAATGGGCGAAGCGCGTCGTTACTGTTGTGTCGCCTGGCTTCGCCGCACCTTGACATGCCGTGGCGCGAGGGCGATGGCGCAGTCGGCATCGGCCAGCGCCTCGGTCGCCATCCCACACGCTGCGTACGCCGCACTCCTAAACGTGGGGCCATCAGATCAACGGATCACCTCCGCTGGCAGTCGGGCAACAGAACGAAGACGAAAAGCGACGTCCGGGGGGGGACTAGACCTGTTGGTGAGGGCAATGGGGTCGGCCACTCCGCCGGCGGTGCCGGCCGTTGGCCGGGCCAGCGCGAGCGAGTAGAGCCGCACCGCCTCCGCGTAGTCCCGTCTCCGGAAGGCCGCATTGCCCTCTCCCTTCAGCTGGCCAGCGTCCATTTGTTTCTGTTTATTCTCTTTTTTCCCTGCATGTTTCTTTTCTATTTCTTCTTTCATGTCCTCAAAAAATCCAAAGACCTGCATGCACTGACAGTGGGACCACTCAAGAAGGAAGCAGGGAGGAGAGTCGTGATCGTACGAGTAGCGGTAGAGCTCATGTTGGTATACGGGTACACGGGGTGGTGGTTGGGGGGAGGGGTTTCGAGCAAAAATGAACCCTGGGGAAGGGCGAGGAGACACACACACACCAATCAGAGGGCCTTGGTGAAGGTGAAGAGAATGGTGTGGTCGTCGATCTGCTTGGTCTGCTGTGAATCGAGGGCGACGCGGCACGGAAGGTCCACGACGCGCTTCCACTTCTTGGCCTCGACCTCGTTGTCGCCGACGACGCGGAAGCCCGAGGGCACGATCGACGCCGACTTGGTGGCGTCGGGGTTGCGGAGGGTGAACTCGATCTTCCTGCCCTGCACCGAGCACGAAAGGTTGTTGATCAAGAGCGTGCGGCAGACGACCGCGACTTGCTGCTCGTTCTGTGCCACGGTGACTGTGATGGGCGTGTTAGCTGAGCCAGCAGCAACAGCAGCATCACTGGGGTGTTGCTTCTTGGCATTCTGGGCCGCATCTGTGTGTGTGTGTCGTGTGTGGTTTCGATTTGATGCACGGAGCCCAAAACAAGGCGGCAGCGCACGGCCAGATTGCAAGGCAATCGCGCGCAAGAAAGTGGTGAGGCTATAGATATAAACGGCTGTTGGGAAGATGGAGAATAGAAATGGAGACCATGCATGGGTGTGGCGGACGCACCTTGGACAGGGGCCGGCATAATGATGGAGCTTCCGCCCTCCTTGGGCTGCCGCCTACCCACGGCCACGGCAATGCAGCTGGTGTGGTCCATCTTGCCGGGGAAGCTGTACATGGTTGTGATCGTAAGAGAGCGGTACAATTTGAGCTGGGTGAGGATGATGGTCGTACTTGATGTGATCATTGGGCAATCGCCTCGTCGGGTTGGCCATCATCCACTGACGCGACCTGGTGGTTCCAAGGAAGACCGCAAGGCGTGAGTTATTAGCGATCAAGCACCAACGGAGGCATGGGAGTCTCCACCTTTGGGTGACGTGTTTGCAGTGATCCAACAGCCGGTTGACCGCATCCTCGGGCGTGGGTCGCACCTGGTGCGCATGGTGCCCGAGCACCGGTTAGCGCCCAACCAGAAACAAATTATAATTATAATTTAAAGATTGGGGTGCGTCGGGGGGAGGGCGAAGAGCGGCGAACCTCCTCGTTGGAGCCGCGAATTTTCTGCATGAGGCAGCTCGAACGGAAGAGGTGCTTCGCCTTCTCGAGGGCCTCGAAGTTGCTGTCCCACTTGTCCTGGTCCACGCCCACGTCGTTGGGGCTGAGGCCCAAGTGCTGTCGTGCACGACAAGGCAGAGGGTCGCGCGAGGGCAAGTCACCCGGAAAAAGAAGATTAATTAAATTATCTAACTTTCCACCAATCAAGAGGCGTGTACCGCCTGGGTGGGGGTGGGTACCTCGGGGTCGAGGTTGTCGTGTACGCCGTCAGACACCACCAGAAGCAGCGAGTCCTCTTCGCACGGGGCCATGTACAGGCCCAGATTGCGCAAATCGGCGTCGCCTCCGCGACCAACCTGCGCGAACGTGGGGCGTCGGTGAGATGAGTGGGGGCGAGGTGCGAGGTGAGTCGGGAAGAGGCGCCGTACGGTAGGTCCCAGCCGGCCACCGGGATCGCTCATGTCCGCCTTGGCCGAGCGATTGCCGCTACACACAAGAGGAGGCCCACGAATGTGAGTGAGACTGCGCAAGACGCGCATGAAAAGGTGCCGGGAGGCGTACGCGCGAGTGACGTCGATGACCTGCCTGGAGGACGGAGAGTAGAGATAGGCCTTGCAGTCGCCCACGCTCACGCAGACGAACACCCACTGGCTGCCCAACTGCTCCGCTTCGGACTGCACCGACAATCAACAGGTCACCACTCGGTTTGCAACCTAACAAAATGGAGTAAGCACGCGTGCGCACGTACCTCCTCCAACTCCAAAAGGATGCCGCCCAACAGCGTGGTGGTGCCGCCGTCAGTAACCCTGTTGAGCGGCAAGCGAGCAATACGGGTTTAGCCAATGCAGGCCTTGCATTTTGGAGAGGCAGGAACGCACTTCATCGTTTTGCCGCTAGCCTGGGCGTCGCGAGCGCAGGTGTTCATGATCTGCGTGTGGGCATGGGCCAGAGCGCGAAGCATGTAGTGGCCCGCCGTCTGTTCATTAAGAGATAGCCCGATCAGCGAATGAATTCGAAGAAGATGTAATCAATCGAGAACGAACTGACCTTGATGTCGTTCACCTGGCCGAACTTGCTCTTCATGTGTTCCAAGAAGGCCTGGCACGCAGTTTGAGCAGCTGTTATGTGAAGCAAGTGGGCGTGAGTAGATGAATCGACACACAGGGCATGCCCCTCAGACGATCGACGTAAAGACACCGGGATTGAACTGGGACTATCGACGCTCACCTTTCTTGGGCTTCTCTCCCCAGTTGCAGCCGTCGGCAAGTGCGACCAGCGTGCGGTTGGCGAAGACCTGAACGCCAAAGACGTCGCAGATGGGGTCGCCCACGCGCTTGACCTTATTCACCGGCACCTGCGAGAAGCGTGGCAAGAGTTGAGGAACGCGTGTAGCCACGGTGGTGCTGATGAAGGAGAGAAGAGCATGATCACGGCGATCGTACCTTGGGTTGGGCTCCGGTCTTGCCGTCAGCCGAGGAAACTACGTTGACACCCTCGAACACCTGGCTCCAGTTGGTGTTCAGCCCTCCCGCAGGGTCGGCCGCCACGGCGGCAGCAGCGGCCTTCTGGGCCTGGGCCGAGGCGTGCATGTCCCAAGGGTAGGTCGAGATGGCGCGGCAGTAGACATCGCCCGAGGGCAGCATCTCGGCCCGATTCGCGGCTCCCGGCTCATCGCTGGGGCCGAACAATTCGATCACATTCGACTGCGATGAGAGGGGCTTGACGCGCAGGGGCGGCAGTTGTTGATACTTGAAGCTCTTGAACACGCCCTCCTTCTCGATGTTGAATTGCTGGACCTTGATGTTGAGCTCATTCGAGACTCGGCGCGCGTTCGTGTTCATTCTGTTGCTGCCCATCGCATTGCTCCGAGGCGAGGCGCCAGGGCCGAGAGATACCGTTAGCCGCTTCCTCGAAGATGAAGATGACGACGATGATGCGGGCGTAAAGCTGGATGTGGCAGTGCCGTCCTTCCTGGGCGTTTCCGCTTTCTGGGCGTAGTAGGCCACCGCCTCATCCACGACCTCGGCCTCCTTCACCGCCCGCCCCTTCTGCGCTTCTGCCTCGTCGATCAGGCGCTTCACCCTCTCCCATTCGTCATCCGATTTACTCTTCCGCTTCCCCCTGTCCTTTTTGTCCATGGTGTCCGCCGCAGTAATGAAAGACGCGGCAGGCTCCTTGTCGCTGCCCTGCGTTGACTTCTTCTTGCTCCCCTCTTCTCCTTCTTCTCCTTGACCTCCCGCCTTCTTCTTATGAAGGATACGGCTGCCCCCGGCCGACTTGTTGTCTCCCTTCTCCGGCTCGTCGCCGTCGCTCTTCACGTGCCCGGTGAGGGCGGCAGAGGCGGTGGCGGACGACGTGGACTTGGAGAGCCTCTTCTGCTTGATGCTCTCCTTCTCCTCCTCTTTGGCGAAGGCCTTGTTCACCTCCTTGTTGGTGGCGCCCCTGCTCAACCTGAAGCTGCGCCGCCGCTTGATCTTGTTGGCCGGCTCCTCGCCCTCGCCCTCGCTTCGGCTCTTGCTGCTGCTCTCCTTCTTCTCCTTCTCCTTCTTCTCCTTCTTCTCCTCCGTCTTTGCCCTTTCCTTGCTGCTCCGCTGCTTCTTCTCCTTCGCCCCGCTCATGGTCCTGACTGGCTGATGTCAGGTCGTCTTGTTGTGTAGCCTTGGAACTGAGGATAATTATTATTTGATAATTGGGCGATGCACCTATCGGCGCCGGCGAACAAACTTGAACACGCCCACTGGCCAACAACCTTCCGATGACCGTTGGCCAGGGTTGGGGAGATGGTGGCCCACCCCCGTGATCAGGGCGGCTGGCGCGGCCGTTGGGCTTCTTCTTGTGTTTGGCCTGGCGACCTTGGCGGCGTCAGCCGGAGCCGAGAAACCGAACCAGAGGATAGGCGTCTGTTGGTTGTGTCGCCCAAAAACCATTTTATGTCGACGAGCTTCGTCTCCCCTGACCACCAGGATTGATTCGATCGCAAGACCAAGACCAAGAGAAAACAAAAGCAATTACGGCGCAAAGGAACAAACAACAACATCAACGCCGCTAGGCCCGTATGCACCGCCTGCATAGCACTTCTCAGCTGATTTCAACGACCAAGGTACACCAATTACCAGATTACTCTTTGGGGGGGGGCATCTGCAACGTTTTCTGCGTTGAAACATGCGGATGCTGTTTCAATCGAGAACAGCATTGCTGGGCCTCTTTGGCCCGTAATGCCAATCTGATTTTAATATTTTAAATTAGAATAATTAATTTCTTGGCCTGCCGTGCAGTAGTAAGTCACCGGACACCGCGACAACGTTGGTGCAGGTGTTGTAATCCAGCAAGTACTCGAGTGCCCAGCGGATGGAAAGCGGGGGAGTGAAGGACAAAATCAGATTTTTCCTCTCACGTGCCAGCCCCAGCCCCGGTTACGCTCCTACGACCACTCCCACTCCCACTCCCAAGCAAGCCGCCTTTGCACCGCTCCCAACGCCAGCGCCATCTCGAAACTCCTCGCCTTACTCTTCACCCGTTCCCCCTGCGCGTAAGGCCTCTCCACTCTCCAACTCGGCTCCGCGACCCGCCAGCGCCGCAGCTGCTACGTCGTCGCTGTCGCACAACTCGCCGTCTTTTACTTCGCTCGCGTCTTCGGCCTCGGCTGAGTCAACGTTGCACTCTTCCTCCTCCTCCTCCTCTTCCACAGCGTCCGGATCGCTGCCTCACCTCTTCCCTGCGACCAGCCAGCTCGAGACCGAACGTAAGTCGCGCTTCGTGCGCAACCTCCGCTTCTTCAAGGACGCCTCCAAGCAGCACATCAACGACTTCAACCGATCACCAGTCGGGTTCAAGTTTCGCAGCTCGTCGGATCCCAACATCCACCAGCAGCTTTCCGAGGAGCAGGAAGAGCAGCTCATCAGAGGAACAGGCTCGACGACCGACGCGCCAGGCAACGACATTACGGGCGAGGAGAAGGAGCAACAACAGCAACAACCGGGCAGCATCGCCGAGGAACGACTGAGGCAGCGCAAGGAGGACCGAGAGATCAGGAAATCGCGCAACCGCACACTATTACCCGACTTCCAGTGCACCACCGCCGCCAGCAGCAGCACGATGAGTGACAACTCTGCCGTGTCGACGAGCAATGGCGTCGGCGACAAGACGACCGACGAAAAGGAGCCGGACAACGACAAGGCGAAAGCAGAGGGAGGAGGAGTCAGCGACAACAAACAACCCGCAGCGAAACAACACACGGAACGAAATGACGGCGAAGAAGGAGCGAGGAGCGGCACCTCGCACCACCAAGGGACGTCCGAGAAGGGCGGTCGCATTGCACCCGACTTGGTGGTCCGAATCGACGCAGAGCCGAGCGAGGACAGGGACCGGGCGCTCGCAAAGAATATGGCTGCGCAGGCCGCCGACGAGGCGCTGCTGGCGGTCGCGGTCGCGACGGGATCCGACCCGACCACCAAGACGCGGCGCAAGAGCGTCGGCGAACGCTCGGACGGACCCGGCGGGTCATCGTCGTCGGGTGGCCAGGACCTGACCGGAACCGCCGTCCTGTATCGGGTCCTGAGCGACGGCGCTGCGCAGCTGTCCAACACGAGCAGCAGTGGCGGCGCCACGGGAGGAAAGAACGAGGCGGCGGCAACATCGAAGGAAGCAGTGCCTAGCGGCGACAAGAAGGCCTCGACGGACACGAACGATCGAAAGAAGGGCGGGCTGATCGCCAGGTACAAGAATCTGGTATCGACGATGGAGAAGGAGCGCGAGAAGAACCCCGACGCGCTCAAGTCGCTCACCGAGGGCGCCGTGGCGCGCAAGAAAAAGAAGGAAAAGGAGAGGGAGGAGCGGGAAAAGGGCGAAGAAGGCAAGGAGGAGTGGGAGAAGGGCGAGAACGAGTCTTCGAAGCGCAAGAAGCGATCGGGCTCGGCGAGGAAGGAGAGAGTCAAGAAGGACGAGACGCAACAGCCGCCCAAGAGGGACGGCGAGCAGCAGCAGCTGAAGAAGAAGCAGTCCAACACCAAGAAGCTCAAGAAGAGCAAGAAGAGCACGAAGGAGAGCAGCGACACCCCGCCGGGCAAGAAGGAGAAGCGCAGCAGCAAGAAGGTGGCCTCCAGACCCGGTTCAATGGTGGGCGGCGCCAGCCTGCTGACCAGCACCATCAAGCGCCAGGCCGACTCGGCGATGGCTGAGGAGCCGACCAGCGGCCGACGGCGGCCGCAGGAGGTGGACGAGCGGATACGCGAGCTCCTGCGCAAGCTCTCCATGACCCCGCCACCCAAGATCGGAGAGCCCGGCGTGAGCGCCATCCGGCGGCGAATGATGAGCGGCGACCCCTTCACAGTGGTGATCTGCGAGGAGGTCTCGTGGTCGGGCCGCGGCGGCCAGGCCAAGCCCAGTCGCTCGCTGGGCTCCAAGTCCAGCCGCTTCGACACCGGCGGTAGCCTCATACGGCGGCCCAGCAGTGATCTGGCGCCTGCCAGCGGCGACTCGACCACCAAGTCCGCTCCCGGCCCGTTTGGTGGCGCGGCGGCTACCAAACGCATCATCAACACCGGGGCCGGGCAGCGACATAGCGCCCACGCGTCGACCACCGGAAACGAGAGCGGCAGCGGGAAGGAGGAGCGGAAGTCCTCGGCGCCGATCACGCTAAAGGCTAAGTCGACCGAGTCCTCGCCGCCTATGAAGGCCACCACCGACATCCTCCTGTTCGGCGCCGACGGTGAGCTCGTGATCGAGGAGAGCGACGAGGGCGACTGGAACAAGGATCTGGCGAAGGACGCTAAAAAGAAGCACAGCAATGACGCGTCGGGCGGCAATCACATCAAGCTGGTGGGACCCGGCGACGGACTGGTGGTGGAGGGGAGCGACGACGAGGACTGGGACAAGGAGCTCCAGCTCGCGAGCGACAAGAAGGGTGGCCTTAAGGAAGCTGAGGAAGAGGACGAGGAGGACTGGGACAAGGAGTTCGGCGGCAACAGTCCGGAGACGACCGTCAGCAAGATGGCCGAGAGCGTAAAGGAGGCCAAGGCCAAGGCGGCGGCGGTTGAGAGTGATGAGGACGAGGACTGGGATAAGGAGCTGGCGGCCGAAGAGGAGACGAAGAAGCAGGACGGGGAGCGATCAGAGAAAGCGAAAGTGACGGTGGCTTCGAATGCGAAGACGAAGCCGAAGGAGAGCGACGCCGAAAGCGAAGACGAAGACTGGGATAAGGAGCTGGCGGCCGAAGTGAAAGACAAAGAAAAAGGCAACAAGCCGCAGGGGGCCAACACGTTGTTGCTGGCCTCGACCGAGAATGAGGAGGACGAGGACGAAGACTGGGACAAGGAATTCGCGGCTGCGGCCGAGACGCCAAAGGTGGTCACGACTGCGGGGAGCAGAGGCGCCGCGAAGGAGGGCAGGAAGGCCGCGGAAGAGAGCGAGGACGAGGACTGGGGCAAGGAGTTTGACCAAGAGGAGGAGCAGGGCGTGAAGAAGGGCGGCGGCGCGGGGCTGAAGCTCAACCTGGGGTCGCTCGACCGATGGGAGGAGGGCAAGGAGGATAAGGACGACTGGGGCGACGGGTTCGAGACTGAGGAGGAGCCGGCCACCCTGGCCCTGAAAGTCGGCGGCGTCGGCGGCGATGAGAGCAACGACAGCAAGAGCGAGCGGACCGACGGCGACGAAGACGAAGACTGGACGAAGGTTTTCGGCGAGGCGAGCGGCGGCGCTGGTACCACGAAGGCGCGGGCGTCCAGCGACGGCGCTTCCAAGAAGCGCTCGGCCGGCTCCAAGGCGACGCGGAAAGGAAAGGAGAAAGAAAAGGGCAAGGAAAAGGGGAGCAAGCGAGAGAAGCGAAAGCGGACCAAGTCGTCGGCGGCCGCGCGGAAGATCGAGATCCAGAGCCGCGTGCCGTCGCCGCCGCACTCGACCCCGTCCACGCCGCGATCGCACACGTCGTCGCGTGTCTCGTCGTTCCACGACCAGGCCGAGGAGGAGGCAGACCGCAAGCGCGACTGCGCGTCGCCGCCCACGGGCCGCTTCTCGGTGGTCAAGGTGCAGTACCTGCACTCGCGCTCGCCCAAGTGGATCGAGCGCGAGCGCAACGCCCGGGCGGCCCAGCTGGTGGGTGGCGGCCTGGGCAACGACGTCGACAAGGCCATGGCGGCCACGGGCGCGGCCAACACTTCGATAATGGCGTCGCTGTCGTCGTTCCTGTCGCCGCGGGTGCGAGGCACCGCAAAGGAGAAGTCGGATTCGGGCGCGACTCGACTGGGCCAGGGCAGCAGGAGCAACCGCGACCTCAGCTCGCCGCCCAGCAAGGACGGCAGCCTCTCGTCCACAGCCAGGTACGCGCGCACCACCGCACGACACACTCGCGATTCCTGACACGTGCGTTTCTGCCCGAATGCAGCACGGCCGGTCCCTATGTGCCCTTCCACCCGCCATCATTTGAAACCGTTGGGTGGGATCCTGTGCTCCAGCAATGGTACTGCACCCGCCTCGTCTTTGTGTCCCGTGACAGCAACAAAAGAGAAAAGAGAGAATGAATGAACTCAATCACATTCTTCTTGCTCGTGCCAGGTCCAAGCGGCTCTGTGGTGCACACTACGCGGAGGACATCACGGTGACGATGCGGCTGCTGGGCGAGGACCTGATACTGGTCTACGACCAGATCTTCAAGTTTGACGACCGCGGCGTGCTCTACAGCTGGAACGCCGGCGGGAACCGGGGGGTGCGGGAGACCAACTTCTTCGACGTCTACACGGCCCTGGGCGAGAAGGAGGGCGAGACCTGCGAGGAGGTGGGCTACCTCGCCGACCTCTAGCATAGCATAGGATCGCTTGAAGCTGTGCGGTCCCGTGGAGATGAAGAGGTCATCACACGACACGCACACGACGCATGTTCTTTTATATGTTTGTAGATATAAGACTTTTTCAAGTACACATTACACCACATCGCCGAGCACACACGACGCCGAGAATTCGGGCCGAACACTTTATTCGGGGCCGGAATTTGTTGTGATTGGACGACGGCGAATTCAAAACGAGCGCCAATCAGCAGCCGCCAAAAGCTGCGGTGTGTGCCATAAAAAAAAAGGCAGGAAGGCAACACGGCACACATCACTCGGAGCTCACGACAGCAACATGTCCTTCCCCACTACTTCCTCCGGCGGTATGGAATACACGCAGTTGGGCAACACTGGCCTTCAGGTCTCTCGCATCTGCCTCGGCATGATGTCCTACGGCAAGGTAAGTTAGAATATCACTATTTTCTATTTTTTTTAAATATAATTATTCTTATCAATAACAATATTAACTATTTTGATTAATAACGACCCCACAGACTGGCGACACGAAGTGGCCCGACTGGGTGCTGCCCGAAGAGGAGGCTCGTCCCTTCGTGAAGCGCGCCCTCGAGCTGGGCATCAACTTCTTCGACACCGCCAACGCCTACGCCGCCGGTACGCTCCCCCCCCCCACCGACCTCGCCCACTACTCTACACATTGGCCCCGGCTCACGCGTTGGTCGTTTGGGCTGCACTGCAGGAACGAGCGAAGAGATCCTGGGCGCCGCCATCCGGGACTTTGCTCCCTCGCGAGACGAGGTGGTGATTGCCACCAAGTGCTTCCTGGGGATGGACGGCCCCTACGTGCCGGCCAAGCCCAACACCCAAGGCCTCTCCGTACGCGATCCCGCGCTGTCCTTTGGCGAAAGCTGCGCGTACAACGTCGAGCCCAGAGAAGCTTATAACATCATCATTTCTTGTGTGCTTTTGCGTGCATTGCGACAACAGAGGAAGGCGATCATGTCGGCGGTGGAGGGGTCGCTGAAGCGCCTCGGTACGGACTACATCGACCTCTACCAGATCCACCGGTGGGACAAGCACACTCCCATTGAGGAGACCATGGAGACCCTGCACGACCTCGTCCGGTACCACGCGCACGCACGCGCGCACACGCGCACAGCTGAGTGCTACCAAACGCAGGCCCTAACTGATGTCATAGGTCGGGCAAGGTGCGGTACATCGGCGCGTCGTCAATGTTCGCGTGGCAGCTGGCAAAGGCCCAGTTCGCGGCGCAGCAGCGGGGCTTCACTCCGTTCGTGTCCATGCAGAACCACTACAACCTCATCTACCGCGAAGAGGAGCGTGGTACGATTCTCCGTCCTGTTGTGTGTTGTGTGTGTCGCGCCGACTTCACAAAACTGACCGACCGGTCCACCTGCGCGCGTGCAGAGGTGATTCCGTTCTGTGCTGATCAGGGCCTGGGCGTGCTGCCGTGGAGCCCGCTCGCACGCGGTCTGCTTACCGGACGGATCAAGCGCCCGAGCCAGGCTGAACTCACTGCCCTCTTTTCCAAGAAGGCCGACGTACGTCGCATCCGTTCTTCTTCATCTCCTCCCTCCTCCTCCTTCTTCACTACCGTCGCGTGGATTGATCTTGATGGCTTGTGCGCTGTTGTTGCTCTGCTTCTTGTACTGCAGAGCACCGACACGTCCAATCGTTTCGTCAAGGACAGCGCCACCCACTACATGTACCTGAAGAGCAACGTCGACGACAACTTTGACATCATCGAGCGGCTCAGCGAGGTGGCCGACAAGAAGAACGTCAAGGTACAAGAAGACAATCTTCATCGTCATCGTCATCGTCATCGTCATCGCATGATGACCCATTCACACTTTCGTGATCATTTGATGAGCTCATCACACGCCCTTGGTCTCTTGTCAAAGCCCGCGCAAGTAGCGCTTGGGTGGCTCCTGAGCAAGCCCAACGTGACGGCGCCGATCGTGGGCGCCACCAAGCTCTACCAGCTCGAGGAGGCGGCCGCGGCCGTCCAGGTCAAGCTCACCGCCGACGAGGTCACCTACCTCGAGGCCCCCTACAAACCCCACCCCGTCCTCGGCCATTCCTCCTAAATTCATTGTATTACAATAAATATTAATTACAATAAATATTAATGGCAAAAGAATTCGTTTGTTGATTTAATCTTTTGTTTTTTATTTCGTTTTATTTGGATGCGACGACAGCAGCACTCTACGGCTTCAAGCGTCGCCGGCACCACCGCGAGTAGCCGCGGCTTGGGCCTGGCCCGTGTGGGGCGCCCCCTGCGGGGCTTCGCGAGCCGGTCGCCGCCGCCGCCGCCGACGCCACTGGGGGTGGGTTCGGTCCGGTTCCGGCCCTCGTGGGGCGTGCGCCTGCTTGCCCTCACCATCGCCGGCACCTCCACCTTCTACTTCTCCCAGTCCGGTACGCACCACCACCGCTTCTTCTTCACTGCTGCTTGCCCGTCGGCCGCAGTGGCGCTGATGTACCTACCGACGCTGCTTCTTTTTGGCCCGGGCCAAGCGTGGCTGAACGGGCTGGGCGACGAGCCCTGCTACGGCCTGGACCGACTGCGCAACGACAAGCGGCCCGTGGTCTACTCCGACGACTACGACCAGAACTGGTGGGGCCTGGAGCGGCTGCTGCCGCTGCCGCTGACCCTGCAGGACCGCAAGTATCACGGGGAGCTGGCACAGGGCCTTGTAGAGAAGGGCGTCATCAAGGCGGACCAATTCATCATGCCTGGTGTGTGTCGTGCGTCGTGCGTCGTGCGTCGTGCGTCGTGCGTCGTGCGTCGTGCGTCGTGCGTCGTGC
>CDFC01060411.1:166269-184327 GCA_000826385.1 Acanthamoeba rhysodes | reverse complement strand
CACACACACACACACACACACACACACACACACACACACACACACACACACACACACAATCTCTCTCTCTCTCTACTTAGTGGGCACAAGCGCAGCAGAGCGTACGTCGGCGCCAGCCTGGCGGTGCCGCGACAGGGCATGCCGAAGGAGGAGTACCTGCGGTGGGTCGCGACGGAGGTCGAGAAGGCCATCACCACCTTCCGACCACACATGGTCTTCTACATCTCCGGCTCCTCTCCCACCAACCCCACTCAAGGCAACCCGCCCCTCCCACAGCTCTTCATATTTCGCTTTCGGCCTTTGCTTAAATGACCTGTGTGTGTGTGTGTGTGTGTGTGTGTGTGTGTGTGTAGGCGAGGCCTGGGTGGTGGATAGGGATGCACTCGTGTTCCGCCTTGCTGTCGACACGCACTCCATTCCTTTGGTATGCCCACGTCTACGTTTGCACCAATCACACCGCATCAATCACGCCGGCTAGCCAGACTCTGAACCTGTCGGCGTGGGGGCGCAGGTGATGGTCGTCTCGGGTGGGTGGACGCCCGGCAACGACCCCGGCGTGATGGTCCGCTCCATCGCACGCATTCTCGCCCTGCGCTGACGCGAGAGTTTCTTTTTGCAGATTTTTTTTATTCAATTTCAAAAACAAATATTTATCTTTATTACTTGAAAATTGAAACCACCACAACGACGTCGGAAGATGGCAGCTCAGTTCGATGACTTGCTGGCCGTGACGTGGGCGGAGGTGCAGAAGACGGTCGTGGAACCGCTTCTCGCGCAGGACGCGGCCCAGCGCTGGGCGTCAGTGCGGGAGGGCTTCGCGTGGCTCGTGCTCCTCGCGCCGGACCTGTGGATGGACGTCGCCTGGACCGCGGCCGTGTGCCACGACCGCCGCCGCACCTTCGTCTACCGCTCCTTCATCTATGCGCTCGCCACCTGCCTTCTGGTATGGCTTACCATTTGATTTACATCTCTCCATCCATTCATCAATGATTTCATTCCCCTTTTGTCCTCAATTTCGATTCGATTCAACATCGTGTCCTGTAGTTCTCCTACTCTGGAGGAGTGACCATGCACATTGCCATCGGCGAGGCACCGCCCGTTCTCCACTCCAACGCTGCACTGCTCGCCTCGGCCGCGACCTGGTGCGCACTCCCCCTCCCCCGCTCGGCTCGCCAAGAAGTCGCCTCGTCTTGCTGAACGCCCTATGGCCCACGCGCAGGTTCGTGATGTTCTTCACGCCGCTGCGCCACCTCTACAACTTCTTCCCGGTCAAGGTGTGTGTCGTGCGTGTCGTGCGTGTCGTGCGTGTCGTGCGTGTCGTGCGTGTCGTGCGTGTCGTGCGTGTCGTGCGTGTCGTTGGTCGTTGGTCGTGTCGTGCGTACCTGAGTCAATGGCGGACCTAACCCGCCACCGTGTGCAACTCACACGCGGCAGGTGGTCCTAGTGGCATTGCAGGCCATCTGCTGGCAGAGGTGCGTGTGCTTGGGCGTCGACCTGGGCATCTCGCGGTTCCCCGACTCGTTCGTGACGCCCGTTCTCCTCGCCATCTTCGCTGGTACCCACCACGCACACGCATCACCGCACACGCACACGCACACGCACACTGACGCGTTGGCTGCACTATCGTACCAGGATCGGCCGGTGGCGTGCTGATGAACCTGGAGGAGCGTTTCTTTGCCATGGATGGCGGCACCTCCACGCTGTACGTCCGCTTGTCACCTCCTCTCTCCGTATGCGCGCGTGCTGACGCGGCATCATCCTTGCGCAGCGGCGTGAAGGTGTCCCTGCTGAGTGGCCTCGTCTACTACTCGCAGCACCCGGCCGCACTGTCACACGGCATTCTCGCACCGTCTCTGTCGCTTGACGACACCAAGGTGCGGACACGACCAACGACACGACCAACGACACGACACGACCAACTACACAGCACAAGTAGCGTGGATGGTACTAACTGTTCGGACGAGTATCGCGCCTAGGTGCTGATCGGTGCGGCGCTGGTGGGCTGGTCCATCGTCGCCGAGTTGTGGGGCCCGATCAATCCGTTCGCCGCCGTGGAGGCCGTCTTCGGGTCCGTCTTCCTCGCAGGCACCGATCAGCAGGCCACGACCTGGCACTCTACCGGCCCCGTCGCCGGGAGTGGAAAGCCCAAGCCCAAGTCTAGGAACCAGGAGAAGCAGCAGCACTCGACCGATGACGAAGCCCACGACGACTACAGTGGCAGCCCGGCGGCCGCGGCCACCCTGCGCAACCGAAAGAAGAGGAAGTGAAACCTGCATACACGCGTGCCGCTCCACAACATAACGTAACATGACTACGAGTAGTGTCGTTTAGTCCCACATGCGGGGCAACTGTACATGGTCGATCGAACGAGCGATCGGTCACTTCTTCTCGGTGAAGTTGGTGTGACCCGTCGCCATGGCGTGCTCGGTCGCCCCCTTCTCGCCAATAAGCACTGGAACGTGTACTGTGATCAGTGTTGTGTGTGGTGCGTGCGTGCGTGCTGTCGTGTGCTAATCGCCGTGGCTAAGAGGACATGGTGGCGAGGCCTCCACTCGAAGAGGGGTGAGTGTGTGGAGTGGAAGTACCTGCTTGGCAATCACCGCAGAGCAGCTGAAAGGAGCCGGTATCGGTGTAGAGGTGCTTCTCCTTGAGACTGCGCACGATGGAGAGCGCGTTGTTGGAGACGTAGTCGTCGCGCGGGGAGAACACCGTCGTATCAAAGTCCTCGGGTCCGTCGGGCGCGAAGTTGAGCCCGAACGCGTCGTAGTGGAGGCCGTCGTACACCAGGAATACCCGCTGCTTGTAGCCTTTGCCCTCGCCTGCATTCGTGCACACCACAGGGTTATATAGGCGAGGAACGTGGTGTCGGACGCAAGTGGGTGCGCACCGTAGCAGTCCATTCGGGTGGTGCCCACGTCAAAGGCGCAGATCTCGGTGGAGTAGTAGTCGCTGAGGATCGACAGCTCGATCGCGCCTCCCCAGGTCTTGGGCTGCAGGATCCATTCGGCGTAGGTTGCGTTGGCCTGTCCCAGAAACGCAGCGGAAAAGGAGACCGGGTCTACGCGTGGTGTAGCCAAGAAGAGGAACAAGAAGAAGGTGAGACTAACAACCCGGAGAGAGAACTATCGACCGAGAGTCACCTGAGCGAACGATGTCTGAGATGAGTTTCCGGAGAACGGGCGCCTTGGTGCGCGAGTGCCCCTCGAGCACGTATCTGTTGGTGCAGAGAGGAAAGGGAACGATTATTGGGGGGAACAACACTGGCCGCAGGCGTACGAGGAACAGACCCGACAGCGTTGAACAGGCAGCTGTTGTCATCGGCGATGACGCGTCGGATAAGCACGCCGTCACTGTTCAACGGAGGCTCGTCTCGCGGCGGCGCTGCGTGCACAGGCACAGGCACAGGCACTCAGTAAAGCTGCGTCACTTAGCTCGCTGCAGTTGTACCTGGTCGTGGCACCGATGGCGCAGCGGCGGACGGCGCCGAGGCATCTGCTTCGGTGGTGGCCGCTGGTGGAGTAGTGGCGGGTACGTTCGTGGGAGGGGCTGGTCGGGAGGGTGGCTCCGCGGATCGCTCGGCGGTGATGGTGTCGCCGTTGGTCACCAGCGCGGGGAACACCAGCGCGTCTCCATCATACACCAGTAGCGGTTTGGGTGGGTAACCCACCTTCACTACGCGCAGCAAGAAAAGATTAATCCAATCATCATGCAGTGATGAAAGATGCGGATCGTAATACGTAGGAGATTGGAGGCAGGGATCGAGGTGGCTTGGGCGATGCTCTGCACGAAAGCGGTCCATCGGATGTCGGCAGGCAGGTCCCGTACGTTCTTCACCCCCTCGCTGCTCCTCACCCGCAAATTCTGCGCTTGAACAACAGATCGATCAGTTGTTCGAAGTCTGCCAGAGAAATTTGAAGAGGCGCTTGCTTCGAATCGAGGCGAGATCCTCATCCATTGGGAACTGTACCATGCTTGGTTGCTTGGTGTGGCCGTGTGCAAGCCAATTCAGACGTGTAAAATCAATCAGCACCAGAGCTAGTGTCGACACTAACTCTTCTGCCGAACGAACAGAGAGGTCACACGCGAGTGGGGAACGAACGAAGCAGTTCTATTGACATCGATCTTTAAAGATAGGGCAAGGCTCTCGTAGTCTACGGCGTCGGGGCGAGGAGGGTGACGGCGGCACACTTGGCGCTGCAAAACCCAAGGGCGGCGTTACAGACGAGGATGGCCGGCGGCGCGGCTACGGCGAGTACCGTCCCGAACGTGGCGCCCGCCGCGGAGTAGCAGGCAACGGCAAGGCCACAGCAGCCCGTCTGGCACGCACCGTAGAGGGCCGGCCCAGCGGAGACCTGGCAGGTGGAGGAAGCCACCAGAGCCAGGGTGATCACAAGACCAACGAGCTTCGTGTGACTTTGAGTCATGGTAGTGGAGTTGTTGACTAGTTGTGTTTCTGTGAGGGAAGATGAAGTCGAAAGAGCTCATGGCTGCCCAAACTTATACCTGGCCACAGTGTGGCTGAGCCATAGGGCACAAAGTGCTTGTCGTCCTGGACAACACCGCGCACAGTGTGTGTGGAATGATTGGCATTTTTTAGATTATTTAACGGCTAAATAATTTTCTCGTGTCGTTGGCTTTCGGTGCCAGGGAAGGGAACCCAAACGAGCTGTGCCGAGCTGCGCGAGCTGAGGGTGGAGGAGCTTTGACGATCGTAGAGCACGCGAGAAGGGGTCGATCGAGGAGAAGAAGGAATACAGCCAGCCCAACGTCCCTCGATCAGTTCTTGGTTCGTTCAAACTGCCGGCACAAGAGAAGAAGACCTTCGCCAATTTCGGCCTTGGAACGCCCCAATCGTCATCCCTTTTGGGCGTGGATAGTAATTTATCACAATTCAACAAAACATGAGCGCACCGCCGGGCCAGGTAAGCTTCTTCTTCCTTCTGCATTCTTCCACCTACGCCAATTGGACTTGGATTCAATCAGCCATTTAGTTTCGAGAGAGATTCAACCATCAACAAGTGATCCTTGAATTGTGAAATTATTTCACAAAAGGCCCAACGTCTTACCTCCATCTTCATTCACCCCCCCCTTTTCCCCATTCCAAAAAAAATACCATCTCTTTCCAGGCGAGCGCCACTGATGCGGTCGAGGGCAATCGTGCCAAGTCGACTACCATGGTGGGAGGAGCCGCCCCACGCCCGTACTCGGTCGTCCCTGGCTCCCACGTAGCGCCGGTCACGCCGGGCGCCTCCACGCGCCCCAAGTCTGTCATCGTGCCCGGTGCCAGCGTCAACACGCTCAAGATGAAGGCCCTCTTCGAAGGAGGCGGCAGCGCCGCCACCACACTCCCACCCACCACCACCTCCTCTTCACCTTCGCCGTCCGCCCTCTCGGCATCGACGTCGTCAGCCTCCCACGCTACGACTTCCACATTCCCTCCACCATCGCCCAACAGGCCGCTGTCTTCGTCAGCCATCGGGCCCACCACGTCGCATGCGGCGCCCGCGGCTGCAGTAGCCACGGGCGCGCCTGTAACCCGCATGAAGTCCTTCTTCGAGGACAAGGCGCGAGAGCAGCAGGTGGGCAAGGGCAGCGGCTCGACCTCGGAGCAGAAGAAGCTGGAGCTGGCCCGGAAGCAGGAGGAGCGGCTCATGAAGGACCGCGTTGAACGCGAGTTCTTCGAGACCGAGGAGAACTACTTCAAGAGCCTCGACATTGTCGTGGAGGTGTACGTCAAACCTCTGCGTGAGGCGAAGATCATTTCGCAGCAGGACATGGACACCATATTCTCCAACATCGAGACCATCCACCAGATTCATCAACAACTCTATCTCGACCTCAAGGCCCTCTTCTGCCCTGAGACCGAAGTGGTACGCACGCACCTCACAGACCGCACGCACCGCACACGCTTACTTTCTTCCACGTGCTTATCATACAGCCTACCACTGCGCCGCAACCGGACGATTCTACACAGCCCAAGTTGGACAAGAAGCCTTCGTTTTACGATTCGGGTACGTGACCCCCCAAAAAAGCGTGATCTGTCGGCTTGCTGATACGTTTCATTCTGCCACAGCTACCAAGTCAGATAGCAAGACGCAGAAGTCGCTGGGCGACCTTCTCCGTGCTTTCATTCCTTTCTTCAAGATGTATACGGTCTACATCAACAGGTACCCCCGTCCACGCCGACCCACGACACGACACACGACCCGACATGACCACGATACGGCATGCGAGCAGTTGCTAACACGCGGGACGCGTCGGCATCCACAGTTTTGATAATGCCAACAAGCGAATTACGGACCTCCAGAACTCGAGCAAGAAGTTCACCCAGTTCCTCAACGACTGCAAAGCGCGGCCAGAGTGTAAGAAACTGGATCTCGTGTCGTTCCTCATTATGGTATGCACTCCCTCCTCCTCCTTCTCTTCTTCGGGATCTGAGCATTGTTCTATTTTCGCAGCCAATCCAACGGCTACCGCGCTACGAGCTGCTGCTTCGCGACATCCTGAGGAACACGGCAGACGTCAGCGAGCACGCCAAGATCGAGCAGGTGTTCAACGCGGTGGCGGAGGTCAACAAGCACGTTAACTCGGAGAAGGGCGCCTCCATTCTGCGTGCGCGGCTTTACAAGCTAAAGGCCGCCGTCAAGCACCGAGTGGATATATTCAGTCGACCCGATCGGCGACTGTTGCGTGAGGGAGAAGTGATCATTCGCAAGGTAACACACACACCACAACCAGAGCGTGGGGTGTCACTGTATGGAAACGAAAACGACTGATTGACGCCTCGATCTATACGCGTGTTGTGTGCCGTAACGCGTAGGTGGAGCGTCCAAGCGAGAGCTCGCGGCTCAATCTTGACCTCAATCTGCCGCTTCCGGCGCGTAAGTCAGAAAAGAACCTGTCGTCGGAGCGACGCAGCACCGTGGTGGGCCTCGACAAGGATTCGTTTATGACCCCCAGGAAGGCTGACTTTAAATCACAGTATTTCTTCCTCTTCGACGACTTCCTGCTCCAGGTGGCCAAGAAATCCAAGGTACTTGCCGGCTTCGCTAGCGCAGCATAAATTTCATTATGGTTGACACGCACACCACAACAGAGCGACAAGTACATCTTCAGGGTGATGTACAACCTGCTCCACATCAATGTTCTTCTGGTCCAGCAGGGGACTCCCACAAGTACGTGTTTGTTGGCGATGCGTGGTTCTATGGTGTCTGCCACTGATCACTGTGCTGTCGCTATCGTGTTTGTTGTGTCGTGAGCAGTGAACACGACGCTCGGTTCGAGTTCGTCAGCGCTGCTCTCCCCCGTCGGCGTGGTGTCGGGGTCCGGCACTCACCCGCTGCCGACTCGAAGCATGTCCCTCAAGAGCGTTGGCGGGAGCGAGCCGCAGCGACCATCGTCGCCCGACCCCACCATGGAGGGAAGCCAAATCGGCCATTCGCCAAACTCAAACGTACTCACCCATTTCGCTCTCGTGCGGGACTGGTGTGGTGTGGTGTGTGGTGTGTGCGGTGTGTGGGGTGTTTGGTGCGGGCCGAAAGCGTTGGCCCTTACACGCGCTCAGGGCGAGGATAATGATAGCGGGAGTGGCGAGGCTGCGGCGATCAACTTGGAGAGCGAGGGCGAGATCGTGGACGATCCTGAGGCTGAGCTCATGCTCCTGCTGGTGGACCACAAGAGCAAGGACAAGATGCACATTAAGTTCAAGTCGCGGCACGAAAAAGAGGACTGGCTGGAGCTCCTCGTCAACGCCAAGGAGGAAATGGGTGCGGTTCTTTCAATTTCTCGTCATGCGTTATCTGTCGTTAATTAATTTCTGGTCACGCAGCCAAGCTGGGTCTGGAGGGACCCAAGGACCTGAAGGAAGAGGCGGTGGCGGAAAAGAAGGCCAAGGAGGAGAAGGAAAAGGAGGAAAAGGAGCTGAAAAAGGCGCAGCAGGAGAAAGAGAAAAAGGAAAAGGAGGCCAAGATGGCACAGTTGCAGGCCCAAAAGGTACACCACCACTGATTCCTAGTTTGGGGTGTTGTGTGGGCTTGCCACTAACGGTCTCTACCGCAGGAAAAGGAGAACGCGATGTACAAATACGACCACATGTTCAAGGGCATCATCCTTCCGGCGCTCGCCCCCAGCCTCAAGGCTCAAACCGATGAAATTTGCACTTCTCTGGTGGGCGTACTGGCCGACAAGGACATCACCGAGCTGGGAGCCAAGGTACAGGCGCATTTCGGTTGGGGCATTATTATTTTGGGTTGTGTTTAATCACTTCTTCTGAATTGGGACCCTCCTCGGTCGGTTGTTGTCGTTCTTTAGATGCCGTTCCGTTTGCGCACGGTGCGGGCTCGCAACGTGGTCGTTAAGTTGCAGCTCTGGCTCCAGAGGCCCAACGACACCCCCGCCGGCATTCCGGAGAGCGCCCTGCGTAGCGGTCTGCACACGCTGATCGTGGCCTACGATACGACGAGCGCCCAGTCGCTCGAGACGGCACGGGCCTGGATCCAGGAGATCAAGAAGCTCGACCCACCCATCGTCGGCACCCTCCTCGCGTTCCATCCCACGCAGAGCACCGACGGTATCGCGGCCGCATCCTCCCCGCTCGCTGTTATGCTGTCGCCACCATCACCAATCGTATGTGCTGATCTTGTCTCATTCGGGGGTGCAGGGGAAGCAGTTACGGCTGAGGCGGGCCAGCAGGCGGCCACCGAGGAGGGCTTCGTGTTCTTCGAGTTGGGCAATGTGGCGTCGGTCGAGGAGGATGCCCTCGACTCCTCTTTCGAAATCATCGTGGAGAGGATCCTCGACATGAAGGAGGGTCACGGATCCACGTTGTCTCCCGGTACGTCTACCCGCCATCCACTCTTCATAATCAGAACTAACCACGACACACACGACACGGTATCAGGAGGAGGTGGCCACGACCTTTCCAGGCGACGAAGCGTCGATTTGCAAGAGGTGGACCTCAAGGCCGACAAGAAGAAGGAGGGCAAGCTCAAGGGCATCCTCGGCATCGGCAAGAAGAAGCTCAGCCGCAAGACCAGCGTCACCGGCGCCAGCAACGCGAGCGGCGGGGGCAGCAGCCCGGCTGGCAACTCGAAGAAGGAAAGCCGTGGTTGAACGCACGCAAGACACGCACCACACCAGTGCTAAGCGCGCCCGTTGGGCAGTTACCCGAGCACCATACGTCAACCCGACTAGTTTTTGTCCCCTGGGGGTTGGTGGCGAGCTATGGTGTTACCGGTCCCACGTTGTAGGCCTTGCATCCGACTGGTGCGGCCGAGCGATGAAGCTGCCTAGTTGCCTTTTGCCAGTTATCACCACTGGTGACGTGCGTGGCCACTGACGTGTCTAGACAAGAATCCGGGAACACCTGCCCAGGTGAGGTAAATATTTTTGGAATCTCAGATTGTATGGGCCATCCATAGTTCAAATATTCAGTTGTCAATTTAAATTCTTAGTACCCACCAGAAAGGAGAGTTGGTCTGGTGGTTGTCGGTTGGGGACAACACCAAGCTACCGGATCGGAAGACCGACGCTACGCGTCGCCAGGCGCGTGGTGGCTCTCGCTTTAAAAACTAAGAACGCGAACAGAAAGACCATCACCTCACACCCACAACACAACGACGCAAGCCGCAGCGGGATCCGTTGGACCCTACGAGAGATTCCCCCATCAATTTTTTTGAAGGCTTCTATTGAGAGAAGATGAATCCGTCTTCCACCTCTTCGACCTCCGTGCAGAACGCCCTCGGCCTCAATCTCTCCATTCTCGAGCTACTCCTCAACTCCTCGGGCAAGATGCCCCAGATCCTCCTCCTCCCCTTCGGCCACAGCAGCGGAGCCACCGCCATGGGGGTTGATCTCGCCGCAGCGTTGGCCTCGTCCAACGCCCACCATCCAGCGCCCGACCTCCTCAACAACAGCGCCAACCAGCTCGCCCACGGCACCACACCGGCCCACAAGCGGGCCAAGCGCACGACGGGTCGCGTGTGCGGCCAGTGCGGCACGTCGTCCACGGTCCAGTGGCGCAAGGGACCCGATGGCTCCACTTCGTACGTTCCACCCTACCTTGGAAAGTGTGAACGAGGTGTCCTTTTCATGGCGCTGTCAACCAACAATGATCTTACTTACCTCTCTCCCTCCTCCATCAACAGTCTGTGCAACGCGTGCGGGCAGCGGTACCACCGCCGAAAGGCTGCGGAGGAGCGTCAGAGGAGCGGGCGGCAGCAGGACCTCCACAAGCTGCGCATGGCGGATCTGGTCCAGCACCACCACCATCACCACCATTTTCAGCGGCCCGCGGCGTCGTCGCCCTCGGCCTCCCAGCAGCGCGTGCGCCTGCCCCACCACGAGCACACCTTCACGATCGACACGTCGTCTCTCTCACTTCGCCAAGTCAAGTACGAGCCCATGCTGTCGCCGGTCTCGTGCAGCAGCCCGCGCTCGCCGGCCTCAGGCTGTGCGAGCCCGACTACAGCCGAGGTGGTCGAGCAGAGCGCCGCGAAGCGATCCGACATCTACTCCCTCCTCAACTGAGCTCGCTTTCTTGGCCACCAGCCACACACAACTTCGACGACGAGTGTACATACCGAGACAAGTCAGTGTGAACGATGTTCCACTTCAACGACCATCATCACCCCAGAGATGGAATGGAATAAACTATTCTTATTTTCGTGAATGGGTGTTCTTGACATCGTCGTTACTCGACTACCGGATCAACTCACTCAAAAGGACCATGACGCTTCCTTTTTGGTTCATTACAGATGAACCGCGGGTGTTACTTGCCATTTCCCGTGTGAGCCCGGAAAGACGGAAGGCATGTGACTACGACGGTTCGTGTTGTGGTCCCTTATTGCTGATGCCCGC
The DNA here is from genome assembly GCA_000826385.1 of Acanthamoeba rhysodes. Taxonomy (NCBI): domain Eukaryota; phylum Discosea; order Longamoebia; family Acanthamoebidae; genus Acanthamoeba; species Acanthamoeba rhysodes. The sequence continues at coordinate 173,470 of CDFC01060411.1, read as the reverse complement.
GGGCTTCAAACTTGAGTCGACATCTCTTGCTAAATATGTTAAGGTGGCTGCGCTGTGGGGGAAATGCTTGTTTTCCTTCCATTTTCTGAAGCATGTAGCGAACGGAGAAGAGAAATGAGGAAGAGAAACATGGCTGGTGTCCGCGACCTGGTCATACCCAGGGACACCAGCTTACGCGTGGCACCATAACATATATTTTACCTGAAGTGCAAACAATCTTGACCTTGCAGTATGGCATTTATTCACCAGAAAAAATGCCAAAGAAAAAGTTCATTGGCCGCCCGATAAAATGTTTTTCTTCGTTTTCTCCAGCCGAACCATCCGAGGCAGCTTCGGTGGTTCGGGGCACACCAAGGGCACAGCGCGAGACCTGGTAGGCACACACAACCAAGACCACGGCCATGGCACAGCAGGCGACCGAGCACGAAATCACGCCCTGCCGGAGCGAGGAGGAGAAGCAAGCGTTGGGCCAGCACCCTCACACCCTGGACTTCCAGTTCTCTCCAGAAGATTTGGTACACCCCACACCACGAATAAAGCGGAATGCTTATTATTTATTATTATTATTATTATTTATTTATTTATTATTATTCAAAGCCATATATTATTTTTTTTAATGAACTCGTGTGGGCTGCCCCGAGACAGGCCTTCTTGGACGAGAACGGGTATGTAGTGGTGAAGGGCCTGTTCTCCGAGGAGACCTGCGAGCAGATGAAAAAGGAGGTCTTTGAACGCGCTCACACCCTCATGGGCGTGGAAAAGGACAACCACACCACTTGGGATGTACGTGCGCACACCCACGCCTCATTTCACACCTTTACTTGGGATGAACTGGTGTGCGTGTGCGCGCGTGCGGTTATGTGAGTGCAGCCTCTGGGTCCCATCGGATTCGTGGACATCTGGCACAACCCGACGTACTACGCCATGAGGCAGGACCCCCGCCTGTACTCCATCTTTGCGCAGGTGCTCAACGAACCGCACCTGACCGTCTCCATCGACCGCGTGTGCCTCAACGCTCCCACCGTAGTTTTTGACAGCGAAGGTATACTTCCTCTCAAGTCGTGCGCGCATGCACGCAGCAACCCACTGACACGCCACTACACAGGCAAGATGATCGCCGACTTCCCAGAAAGGCGAAAGCAGATCTTCCACATCCACAACGATATGAACCTATGGTACTGGCTGGCTGGCTGGCTCCTGCCCAGCCTTGGGCCGGTGTAGATCTGTGACTGACCTCGTCTCATCGATTGCTTCGCCTGCAGGGATCTCTCGGAGAACAAGTACCAGGCCGGCATTGCGTTGAATGATTGCCCCACTGGCGGATTCCAGTGCATTCCAGGTACGGACGACCAACAGTGAGCCTGCACCCCCAGCCTGAACGCAACAAAGGACTGAGCCGTTCACTCTGTGTCGCGCTGTGGCGCCACCCCGCCAGGCTTTCACAGGTTGGAGGAAATCAAGCGCTACCGCGAGGACTACGAAAACGGAAAGTTCGGCGAGCACCGAGTGCCCGCGGAAGACGAGACGTTCGTCTGGTTCAGGGACCAAGAAGCCATCAACAAGCGGGCCATCCAAGTACCCATGGAGAAGGTTCACAAACGCACACACCCACACCTCACGCGAGGCTCACGCTAAATTACACGTGTGCTCCTTCCTATCAGGGCGACATGGTTATCTGGTCCGCGCGTCTGCCCCATTCGGCCATGCCCAACATGTCAGCCGAGTGGCGCATCCAGTGCTACATTCGCATGATCCCCACGGCCAAGCACGAAAGTACGCCACATTGGCCGCGTCTTCAGCACAACACAACACCCCAGCTTGGGCTCTGTCTAAGTGGTGTGTGGGTGGTGCATATAGCCTACACGGCGGAGGTGGCTCGCTCGTCGCGCGAGGGCTTCAAGCCGCGCCTTTTCTCGACAAGCAACGCCACTGGCGACGTCAATTTTGCCTGGGAGGTATGACGCTTTGAGCCGTGCGGTGCATTGTGCGTCGCAGTCGCTAACGCGCGATTGCAGGTGCCTCTGCACAAGGCGCCCTCGCTCTCGTGGCTCGGCGAAAGGCTGCTTGGCTGGAAGCCCTGGACCACCGCCGAGTGACAGCACGTGCAGAGGAAGGAGATGAGGTTTTATGACGCGTGAGCGAACAAAGCACAACAAAGAAGGAAGGAGTTGGAAGAGGAGATAGAGGTGTCGGGCCGGCCTTGAAGATCAAGGGGTCAGGCGGTAGTCACGGGCTGGGCCTGCACGATCAGGCGGCGCAGGCGAGGTTGGAGAGCGCGACCGACGGGAGCGCCTGCGAGGGCGATGCGGTCTGCACCACGATGCCGGCGCCCTGGCTGGCGCCCACCAGCAGCGGACCGAAGTTGAAGGCCACGTTGAAGACGTTGGTGCTGCCCTGTCTGTTGAGCTCCCACCACTGGGTGATGGTGGAGCCGGCCACGGGGAGGCCGAAGGTGAGCACTGCGCCGTTGAGCGGGCGCTGGCCGGTGTTGGCGATGGCGATGTCGAAGATCTGGAAGAACTGGTTGGGTCCGGTGGTCCAGCTGCCGCCGGCCGACGCCGAGCGGGCCACAATGCTCACCGCGGCGTTGCACCCGGCCGCCGGCGACGCCGAGGGCTGCGGCGTGGCCACGATGGTGGGCGAAGGGCCTCCGACGCAGTTGACCGAGACAAGGCGGACCGTGGGCGGCACCTGCGGGCCGGCCGAGAGGGGAGTGCGCACGATGTAGCCGGCGCCCAGAGTGGCGCCCACCTCGATGTTGCCGCCGGGGTTGCGCACATTGAAGAGGTTCGAGGTGGCGCTCTGGCGCTCGAGGTTCCAGAACTGGGTGATCACCTGCTGCTGGTTGGGGGCCGTGTCGATGGCGATGACGGCCGAGCTGACCGGGCTGGAGCCCGTGTTCACGATGGGCAGGTCGTAGATCTGGAAGAAGAAGTCGCCCTGCGTCCACGACCCACCCGATCGAGCGGATTGCGACACCGACAGCTGGCACGGCTGAGCTGTGGCGACACAGAAGAAGAAGGCGACGAGGCAGGCGGAAAGAACGAGAAGTTGACGCATGATGTTGGTGGGGTTGTGTTGTTGCACACGTGTCGCTGAGTCTGATGCTTGTTTGATGAAGAAGAAAGGCGTGGGCCACCTGGTTTTATGGGTCAGACGGACCAATCGCAGTGGGTTGCAACGCGTTTAAAACACCGCAGCCCTTCCCTAGGAACTGGCGCCGAAGTACACTCACCGAGAAGCGGAAGGGAGCCTACAGGAGTGGATGTCAGTCGCTGCTTACACGACCCTTAAGTCTTCTCAATGCGGGGACCACCCCTCTCCCCACATTGTTCTCTAGTGCGGTGATCTCTCCACTCCACAACTACACGAACTCTTCGCCAATGCGGATCGTCACCACCCTCAATATCGCCCATACCTCCACAATGGCTCACGTACTACGGGCCAAACCTGCCCTGTCTGTCGATCGATCGCCCACTGGGCTCATCGCCGGGCAGGGTGAAAGGGCTTCGAGTCCCACCTCGACCTGCCGAATTAAATGGACAATTCGTAACATAATAAAAAAAGGAAGAAAGATGGAGAGGGATGAGTGGGATCGATCGGAGAAGGGCGAGCTCGATCATGAGCTCGATGATGAAGAGGAGGAGGAGGAAGAGGATCGATCTAGCGAGTTTGTGTCTTCATTCAAGCGCATGATGCCCGCCGTTGCGGCAGATGGCCCTGCCCTTGGCTCATCCGGCAGCGCTCCGTTCACGGCGGTTCATCAAATCTTGGCTATGCCGTCCTACCTCTGCAGCCATGCAGCTCCGACTCTGCCACAGCTTGTGGACGATGACGATTCGATCAATGATGGACGCCAACCCCCTGCACCAGCCCTGGACGATGTGCATCAATCCAACATCAACTTCTTCAACCTTCCGCAGCTTCTCCAGCCCTCGCCCGCTCGACGAGATCAAACCGCTTCTTCAACACAGACGACGCCATCATCATCTCCATCTCCATCTTCCGCTACGCCAGCCGAGGCGAACACGACCACGACCGCTGCCACGGGTGGGCCGCGCCCTGGCCTGTTCGTGGCCACGTTCTACGGCAACGACCGCGACGTGGTCGCCCTGCTCCAGGCCGGCGCCGACCCCAACCAAACGGACAAGCACGGGTGGACGCCACTCGCTCTCGCCGGTACCCACGCGACTCGCGTGCACTTCGCGGCCGTCATGAACATTGCACTCATGAGCGTGTCGTGTGGCGTGTGGCGTGTGGACCTGTGTCAGCGTCGCGAGGGGACAAGAAGGTGACTTGGGTGCTGCTAAATTGGAACAAGGCTAAGGGTGGCCCGCTCGCCGATCCCAACATACGCGACAACGAAGGCTGCACCGCTCTCCACCGGGCCGCGTTCGTGCAGAACGAGGATATCATGAAAATGCTGATTGCCGCTGGAGGTAGGACGCACACGCACCACGGCACACACGGCACACACGGCATGCACGGCATGCACGCGCATATGCTTTTATTTGCTCATAAGACGTTTCTGTCGCTATCAGCGGACGTGAATGTGCACGACGACAACGGAGAGACGCCGCTCCACCTTGCGGCCGAACGAGACAACGCCTACCTGATCTCCCACTTGCTCCAGTACGTTCTCATCGAATACCACTCAGGCCCACCGCTCTCTGCTCTTCATGGTCGACGACTCACACGCTGCACAGAGCCGGCGCCGAGATTGATGCCCGGGATCGGGATGAGCGTACCGCGCTCCACTTTGCCGCGATCGCCGGGGGCGAGGAGGCCTGCCACACGCTCATACGACGAGGCGCCGACCCCCATGCGCAGGACGTCGACCGCGAGACACCGCTCGTACGGGGCACCACCTACCATCATTGTCTGTTGCTTTATTGCTGACGTGCCATCAAACGACGCAGCACGCGGCCTGTGAGCACAACCAGAACGTAGTGGCCCGAGCCCTCGTGCTGGGCTACCAGGTGGCCGTCAACGCGCAGTCCAAACAGAGGAAGACGCCCCTACATCTAGGTACCAACGGGCGCTTGAGCGTTTGCGATGGTCTGATATCTGACATTCGTCATCGTTGTGATCTCGCGGCTAGCGGCGGCGAGGGACAACTACGACCTGTGCGAGTTGTTGCTCGAGAACGGGGCCAACGTGAACGCGCGCATGCGCAACGGGCGAACTCCGCTACACTACGCAGCGGCCAAGGGCTTCGTGCGGGTCACGGCGCTACTGCTGCGCCACGGGGCCAACACGGAGATCAGAGACGCGCGCGGTGCGCATGCCTGCCTGGCACACCACCATCCTCTGCATTCTTAGTACGAATGCTGACGTCAGGCTCTGCGCAGGGAAGGGCAAGACGGCCGCAGAGTGGGCGGCGATCAAGGGCCACCTCGAAGTCGAGGCTCTGTTTTCGGCGACCAACGCCGCCTCGGAGGTGGAGGAACGTTCCGACGACGACGACGACGAGAGAACAGCAAAGAGCATAGCCGGCATGCGGCGCACTGGGACTGCGCAGGCGATCGACGTCGGAGAGCCCGGCGTCAGGGATGCAGACGAAGAGGTCGACCAGCAGGGCTGGCGATACTGGCGCCTGCCCGTGGACTCCACGGTTGTCAGCGACCACGAGGCCGACCCCTAGGCGCCAACCTATGAAGTGCTGCCAAAAAGGTTCGATTGCCCATCTCTCTCTCTCTCTTTTGCTTCTTTATTTTGGGTGGCTCGGCGTTATGCGAGGCAGACTGGACGTGACACGAAGAAGCGGAGAAGCGGAGAAGGAGGAGGCCGAGGGCGAGAGCACTAAGTGCGCTGGGTGCCCTTCTTGAGGTGGATGTTGCGGACGAGGTCGCCCACCAGGTTGTTGTCGTTCAGCTTCTGGGCGAGGTCGCACAGCGAGAGCACGCCGCACAGCTTGTCGTTGCGGTCGACGCACAAGAGCCTGTGGAGCTGTGTCCTCTTCATGAGGTCGATCGCCTCGTCGAGGTTCTGGTCCTCGTAGATCTTCTGCACGTTCTTCGACAGCACGTCCTTCATCTTGCACTGGTTGAAGTCGTGGCCCTCGCCGACGGCGATGCAGCGGAGCACGATGTCGCGGTCGGTCACGATGCCGCACGGCTTCTGGTTGTTGTCCACGATCGGCAGCATGCCCACGTTGTGCTCCTTCATCAGCTTGGCCGCCTGCAGGATCGAATCGTTCTCCTTCAAGCAGTACGGGTTCTTGGTGATGACCTGTGCGTGCACGTTGAGGCGTCCATGTTAGCATCATGTACGAAACAACAGCACCACATCGATCGTGGGACGCACGTCGTTCAGCCTGAGAGTGGTGGTCATGTTTGTGTTGTGTTGTTGTAGTAGTAGTCGGTGGTCAGTGTTGTGGGGTGATAGCCACTCTGTGTGCGCCCGCTCTTTTATACCTACCGCGGGGTGAAAAGTCGCCCGGCAGCATACGACGGCCACCAGACCACTCCTCCACCTGCGCGCGAAGCCCGCGTGGATGCTCGGGTGCTGTGCTGCCCAAGGTTGGGCGTCGACACTCTTGGGCGGAACTGAGTGGCTCGGTCGGACCCAAAAAACGACCCCAGCTCGCGCACGAAACGTGCACAATTTGTGCAAAAAACCAGAATTGTTTTGTCTTCTTTTGGTCTTTGAATGCACCCGGTTATTGGGCCGTTAGGTTGATTGGCACGGAGCGCAATAAGTAAGAACCAATGGACGGTATCGCCGATTTGCGTGCTATTCCTTCCCGACGGCCCGAGCCTCGCCGCTATTGTGTGATTGCAAGGACTTAAAACAGCTCACTCAGTGCTGTCTATCTCTTCACTTCAACCAACAACAACAAGCCACCAACGACAACACGACAAACATGACGAGCACCGTGACCAAGCCCACCCTCACCTACTTCAACCTGTTCGCCCGCGCGGAGGTGCCCCGCCTGCTGCTCGAAGACGCCGGCGCCGACTACGACTTTGTGAAGGTCACCAACTGGGCCGAGACCAAGGCCCAGCTCGCCGCCGCCGGCAAGCTCGCGTTCGGCCAGGTGCCGCTCTACGAGGAGCCCGGCCTCACCCTGGTCCAGTCCAACGCCATCACACGCCACCTGGCCCGCAAGCACGGCTACAACGGCACCACCCCTGCTGTACGTGTCGTGTCGTGTCGTGTCGTGTCGTGTCGTGTCGTGTCGTGTCGTGTCGTGTCGTGT
>CDFC01060411.1:143487-166219 GCA_000826385.1 Acanthamoeba rhysodes | reverse complement strand
GTGTCGTGTCGTGTCGTGTCGTGTCGTGTCGTGTCGTGTCGTGTCGTGTGCGGTGGGGCTTACAGAGATGATGGTGTAAACAGGAGGAGGCGCTGATCGACCAGGCCAACGAGGGCCTCGTGGACACCTTCAACGCCATCGCCAAGGCCATCTTCGGCACGCCGGCCGACCAGCAGGCCGAGGCCAAGGAGAAGCTGGCCAAGGAGACCCTGCCGGCCCAGCTGGCCAACTTTGAGAAGCTGCTCGAGAAGAACGGCAGCAACGGCTTCTTCGTGGGCTCGAAGCTGAGCTACGCCGACGTCACCCTGTGGGTCGCGCTGCAGCTCGTGTTCGCCCGGGTGGAGGGCACCCGCGACCAGGTCCTGGGCGCCTTCCCCGCGGTGAAGAAGCTCGTCGACGGCGTGTCCGAGCGAGAGCGCATCAAGGCCTACGTCGCCCGCGACGTCTACTCCGCCAAGGCCTAAGCTCTCTTCCCATCCTACAACTACCAACCAATACACACCTAGGCCGGTGGTCGATGACCGATGTCTTTTGATCCAATCGGGTGGTGCGCTTTTATTTTGGCTGAGCTCATTGGCGTAGGCTCACTGGCGCTGGGTGCCCTTCTCGAGGTGGATCTGGCGGAGGAGGTCGCCCAGCAGGTTGTTGTCCCTGACGTGGTGCGCGAGGTCGGAGAGGGAGAGCACGCCGCACAGCTTGTCGTTGCGGTCGACGCACACGAGCCGGTGGAGCTGCTTCTTCTTCATGAGGTCGATCGCCTCGTCGAGGATCTGGTCCTCGTAGACCTTCTCCACGCCCTTCGAGAAGACGCTGTTGATCTTGCACTGGCTGGCGTCGATGCACTCGCCGACGCAGCGAATCGCGATGTCGCGGTCCGTCAGGATGCCGCACGGCTTCTGGTTCTCATCCACGATCGGCACCACGCCCACGCCCTGCTCCTTCATGATCTTGGCCGCCTGCAGCACCGAGTCGCTCTCCTTCAGGCAGTGCGGGTTCCTAGTGATGACCTGCACACACACACGGTGCGCGGCACGAGCGCACGAGCGTGAGCCGACCTAAAGAAGAACGCAGCGGGTGGGTGTGTGCGAGCGTACATCGGCAAGCTTGAGGGACATGGTGGAGAGTGTTGTTAGGTGGTGTGTAGTCGGTGAAGCGGTTCGGTGTAGGTTGGTAAGGGTGGTAGTGCGGGGGGAGGTGCGCTTATATTTACGTGCACCCCCGGGGGGGCTGAAAAGTCGTCAGCGAGCTGGCCTCTTATCCGTGGGCTCCCTGCGGGACAGAGCCGACGGGCGCACGCGGTTCACCATCGGAATCAATGAGGGTACTTGGCTCCCTACAACAGCCCACCGAAATTTTAAGAGCCTAGATAGAACCCCTGCGCTCATTGGGTAACGCTTTAAGTGTACAGCCAATCACAAAAAATGCTGTACAAAAAAGCTTTGTGTGTGTGTGGCCGAGGTGTATGTGTCAAGGGAACTTGTAGGGCGAGAAGATCTCGGAGAGGAGGGTGGAGGGGAGGTGTCGCTCCCAGTCGAAGCCGCGCCACGCGTCGAGGTTCTGCTTCACGAAACGGATGCACTGGCTCCGGAGCGACATCATCTTGTTCACCACCAGCTCCACAATGTAGCCCTCCTGTTTGTTTGGTGTGCACGTTCACCACCAGTTGGTCAGTGTGTGTTGTGTGTGCGGTCGTGCGTGTTGCATCGTTGGGCGTGAGCACCTCGCCGGGGGCAGCCTCGAAGCTCACATAGATCTTGGACCCGTCGGCGCTCGCCACGACGCCGCTGATCTCGAGCTCCTGCAGCCGGTCCTCGATCGCCATCGCCTGCTCCTCGCCCCCGTTATCGCTAGCGCCGTCTTCCTCCGACTCGGAAAGAGACATCGCGGCGCCGTCTTCCGAAGAAGCGGAGGAGCTGGAGGCCGTCAAGTCCGTTTCCGCCGAAGCGATGGCCATCGGCGCCGACGGCGGAGACGTCGACGCCAGCGGCGGCAATGCGGCGGCATAGGCTCGGAAGGCGACGACGCAGGGGAGCGACTTGAGTTCGATGGCCTGCCGCAGTTTTCGCTCCAGGTCGTAGACGTGGATGAGCTGCCCGGCGGTGCAGGCAACCAGAAGGCTGCTGCCGGTCTCCGTAGCGCTGCTCGTGGAGATGAACTTGACCGACGACATCCTCTGTCCGCTATCAATATCAATCTGATCCTGCCATGATATTTCTGCGTTTTGATGGGCGCATAGACACACGACCCGCACGCGCACATGGCACACAATGAGACGCGACTGTTGACGGGGAGAGAAGTCGCTAAAGGTACCGGGAACGGGAAATGAGGTGGCGTGCGCCCAGGGAGCAATGTCGCGGCTCCACAGGTAGTGGAGCGGATTCGGGCTCCAGTCCTCCTGTGCGCGAGGGCGTCGAAAGGGTTTGGTCAGGTGGTGGCCTCTCACGACACGACACATGTGACGGCTGCGAGAAGCAGAGAGCAGAGATGAGTACGTCGCCAGGGTAGGCGAAGATGAGCGTGGCACCGACTTCGCAGGCCACAGCAAACCGGTAGGGTGGATGCGGCTCCCACCAGACCATGTTGCTTCCGTTGCCGTTCGAGACTTCGTCACCGATGCTGTCCGACGAAGAACGTGTGATGAGCTAAAGAAAGAAGAGGAACAGCGAAAGAGAACACGACGGAAGAAAGAACGAAAGAGAAGGACTGTGAGGGAGGGGGGGGGCTTACTGCGGGACGACGTGCTTCAGGTAGAAGCCATTCTCCCACGCTTTGAACACGTACAACTCTGATCTGTCTCCTGTGAAGTGCGGACCAACGTGCTAAGGCGTGAGTGACTTGCCGAGCGAACTGAGCGACGGCGCGTGCAGGCGTGGCGGCGCACCCACGGCCACCATCCACTGAGCGTCGGGGCTTACAGCAGCAAAATTGGTCGCTCGGCTCAGGTCGATTGTCGTCGCGGTCGTCAGCTCGGGAAACTTGAACACTGTGCGCAATCAGCCGCGCCACACGCCACCCTCTCGCTCAGTGGCTGCCGGAACGTGGCTCGCCTGGAGGGCGATCATGAGAGTGAAAGGCGCCGCGTCCGCACCTTTGAGGACGTGGTTGTTGGAGCAGACAATGACGCGTCGTTCGTCCGCTTGGTAGAACCCCACGATGGCGTTGACCATACGCGAGGCTATGACCAGACAAGGGGGACACGAAGTGGGCGTTAGCGCCCACACCCACACATATGGCCGGATTCATCTAAAGCGGCGACGGCGGTACCGGAAGTCATGGTGCGGCTCAACAGCTCTCGGTGCCCCTTGGTGATGTCCAGCACGACCAGCCTGTGAAGTGGCCCGCACGGTCAATCGCACACGCACACGCACACGCACACGCACACGTCGGCGCGGTGGAGAGGGAGGGAAAAAGAAGGGCAGCGCGTACTGGCCGGTTTCGGTGCCGATCGCCACGTAGTGGTCGATGATGCTGAAGCAGGTGATCTCAATGTTCTCGTCCTGCTTCTTCTCTGTCGGCCAAACCACCGTCCTCTGTGGAAGAAGAAGAAGCAGACGAAGCAGACGAAGACCGCGACCAAGAGAGGAAAAAGGCCGAGGGTCAGCCCAAGCCAACGGCCCAACTTGGCCACGCGAACGGTTACCTGGCCGGTGGCGATGTTCAACGTCACCAGCTGCGGGAAGAGGTGGGGTTAATCACCGAAGGCATATGAAAATATTTCCTATATCAATGCAAATAATAAATAAGAACACAAACAAATAATAAAACAAACAAATAATACACACAAACAAATAAATAAAGCACGAAGGGTGGTGATGAGGGGTACTTGGGACTGCTGGTTGAGGTAGAAGTGGCAGGGGTTGAGGGGCGAGACGGCGAGGCCGTTGCGGAGCTGGGGGTGCACGGGGTACACCCAGCCCTTGATGAGCCGGCCCGACGACCGCAGCAGCAGCCCCTCTGTAAACCCTCCCTGTTGCTCTCCGCTCCAAAACGCGTCCATCTTTGCTCCTTGAGCTAATGGCCCGAGTCTTGACGATAAATCGCAGCGAGCGTTCTCATTATCGAAATTCGAAAAACAAAGAATGGAGGATCTTGCATACCCTGCCTTGCTTGATCTTCTGCCAAGCAAGGGTCGGCCGCACGGTCCTCCTCCTGTGGCTGCTGTGACGCTCGTGCGTGTGTCGTGGCCACGCGACGCGTGGTTAGGTGCGGTGGTGCGGTTGTGGGCAAGTCTCGGTCGCGAGCCAGAAATGTATTCTTTTCCTGGCCTGTCGGGCCTTTCACGCTGAGATGAACGAATACACTTGGCGTTCCTCTTCTTGTGTGTGGACATCACTCTCGAGAGGGAGAGGGAGAGGAGGAGGAGGAGAACCAACGCCACACCCGCCACGAGGAGCCCTTTTCGCCGCGGTCGCCACCGGTGGGGCTCTCCGCAGCGCTGTCGATGACGTTGGTGCGGCCCTCGGTCTGTTCCGACGCGTCCTTCCGGCCGTCGATGGTCGCAACGCCAGCATCAACGTCGAGAGTCGACTGCTGCGGCTTGACGTCGGTGATGTCTTCGCCGTGGTCCCCGTCGCCGGCCTGGGGCGTGGTGAGCTTCTCGCGCACGGTGTAGCCGTCGTCGGCTCGCTTGTCTTTCTTCTCCTCGGCCACGATCACCTTGTTGGCGTTGGTGTCCTCCTGGTCGCCGCTACCGTTGCGGGCAGCGGCAATGGTCGGCCGCTCCTCGTCGGCGAGGACGAGGTGATCAGCCAGGTGCCGCAGCACGCCGAACCCGATGTGGTTGACCCCGTCCAGCTCCTCCTTGTCGTGTTGGTGACTGCAAGCGAGAACAAAGCAAGAGAACTCGTGTGAGACCAGAGCAACTCAACTAGTGGGAAGGGTCAAGAAGAGCCAAAAAGAAGCACTAAACGGAAGCCCGTACCTGATCATAGGAATGTGCACCTTCTCCAGCAGTGTCTTTTTACAAACGATATTTACATGCGAGAGGTAGGTGTCGAATCGCACTCCTGTTCGCTCCCACTCGAGCTCGCTGAGAGCCTTGGGAGAAGAGAGAGAAGGCGTCAGCATTAGGGTGATCAGAGATGAGGCGAAGGGGAGGGTAAGGGCAAAGCTTACCTCCAACATGGCCCGAAGTTCCCGACCTCGCGAGTCGTTCTTGTAGAACTCTCGGCGTTCGTTTTCCTCGGCTTCCACTTCCTCTTCGTCTTCCTGCTCGCTCTCGGTTTCGCTTTGCTTTGCGTCGACGTCGGCACTGTTTGCCTCGACTGTACACTCGACAACATCCGAAGACTTCGCCTCATCTTCGCTTTCCTCCGTTCTCTCCTCTAGCGCCACATCGACCGCTTCCGCCCTTTCCTCTTCGCTTTGTTCGTACTCTGCCTGTCCGTCATCATCAGCTAGCCTCTCCGCTGAGCAATTATCGTTGCAGTCTTCCTCGCGCACGGCTGCGGTGGCTGTATCGGCGAGCGATCCGTGGCTGGCTGTGACTGGGAAAGTGATTGGCTCGTCGACGATGCAGCCGTAATGGTCAGACACCCGCAGTTCCCTGCCAAGCAGCGAGAAAGAAACCAGCTGAGCACTCTCGAGAGTTCTTCAAGAGAATAGTCTGGGATGGAGAAGCGGGGGGACATACTTGATTCGCGAGATGAAGGGGTTGTACGGCATTATCGCAGCCGTGGAGAAAGGCACCTGAAGATCGCTTCGTACGTTGGCGTAGATCGACCGTCGGCGGAACAATGCAAGGGCCTGGTAAAATGTGGAGCCTGCGAGAGCGCGACGCCAGAGGGTGAGGACTAGGTATGGGCAACAGACACGGCATGCAACAGTGGGTGGCTCGCACCTCTTTCACACATCCGGGCGAGTAGCGGCTCATCTTGCTCTTTGTCCTCGAGCATCAGCTGGCGTCCTAATGGTGATGGAGATCAAACGGATTGAGGCCCGGCCCACAGCGAAGAGGAATCTCTGAGAATGCAAGAGAGAAGCCACGCACCAGTACGCGAAAAGAGGCGGGCGGTGAAGAACGAGATGAGCGGGTTGAGACCTCGGTGCGGACGACGAGACCCCAGATGCGGAGTGGCGAACGTGATGAAGTTCTGCGCGTGGATGCCTCGGGTGGGTGAGCGAGAAGAACGGGACGGTGGCGAGAAGGTGGGAGGCGTACGAAAGGTTCCCACTGGTCAAAAAATCCCTCAGCGTAGAGGTAGCCGATGCAGTATCGCGCGTACAGGCCGCCCAAGGAGTGGCCTGCGTGGTAAACCCAAAGCAAGCGTCCCATCATCACAGAAGAGTCAGCGCGAGGCTCCAAAGACAGCATGAGCGGTCCGCCGCACCAATGATCGAAAATCGCAGCTTCTGGTCTCCGCCCTTGTGGCACGCCGTCATCTTTTTGGCGAACTCCATCACCTGCGGGGCACAAGTTGACGGACATGAGCACGCTGCATTCGGAAGAGCCCGACAGGTGGTCTAGCGTGTTGTACCTCCTTGCCCAGACGCTCGCCTCCCACATCGATGCCTTCGTGCGTGGCCAGGAAGCCGTGGTTGGACTTGGCGATCAACTGTGCTCCAGCGCGAAGAGGGTGAGCACGCAGTCAGAAGAGAGAGATAGACGGAAGGAGAACGTACGACAGCAAGAGTGTCACCATAGGTGGCGGTCAGAACTCCAGCGACGCGCACCAGGTCTCCGACACCTGCAAGCCATCGACCAGAGCACAACGAGAACGCACACGCGTGATGAGCAAAGAACGAGACAAGAACAAGCACGAACCAGAGGGTGGAGGGTGTTTACCGCCATGAAGGCCATGTGCAAGGACAACGAGGTGGGTGGCGGAGGAGAGCTTGGATGTCAGCGCTTGCTCAGCGTCGAGGGCCGTCTGCTCGTCTTCAGGTCGGTCGTGGCCCGTGGTGTTGGAGGAGTAGAATCGCGTTGGCACGAAGTTCATGCTGCGCGAGAGCGAGCTCCACCCCCAACCTCCCTGAGACGAGGCGGTGGTCGTGGTGATGGGGCCAGAAGAGGACAACGACGATGGCGACGAAGAGTAGAGCGCCGCAGAGAGGTCGTGGTTGATGTTGTGGTCCTCAGGGTTGCCGTTGAATGTGCGTTCGTCAATTCCTCGAGCAAGCTCGTAGCGGGTACCCGATGTAGCCGCCGCGACATCATTCGCCGCCGAATGAAGTGCTCTGCCCACGACGTGCATGTCTTCCTCTTCTTCTGTTATTGTATGCGAACGCGGGTCTTCTTGCTCCTCTTGTTGCTCGTGATGCTCGAATTGTAGTGTTTCGTCCTCAATTTCTACAGATTTGTGCGATTCGTGCGAGGGCAGGGCTTCTTGGGTCGTGTCTTCGAGTGATTGGCTTGAATCAAGAGCCGGCGCGTCGGTCGGCGACCCCAACATCCCTGCAGCTCCCTCATCCATCTCGCGGCAAGGTCGATCTCCCACGTCCGCCCCACAGCCGTCCCTACTCATTGGGAGGAAATCAAAAAGAAAACTCCCACAAACAAGACCACTAGAACTCCAGACATTCCAAACATGTCGGCATTCCAAACATTCTTCTACCACTTGGCGAAACGATCCCCACAAACAAGGGAGTTGTCGTCATCACGACACCGAGGTCCGAAGAACCACACAGTCGCACGGGCGGTGGCCCAGGAAAAAGGGCGGAAGCAGGAAGAGCACTGTTTCTGGTGTCCCTCGTCCCTCATGTCCCAACCCTACGTCATGTGCGAGGCCAACCGTCCCAAGGTGAGCGAGCGGCAATGAAGGGTCGCGGCGCGCATAAGAGAGCAGCGGGCCGAGCCCAGTTCACACCCACACTCTCCACCTCGCACACACACAACCAACATAGCGCGTACCCTACCTCCTTCCTTCCTCGCCATGACCACTGTCGCCTACTCCAGCCCACCCTTCGCCACCACCCCCGCTGGCGCCGACAACATCCCGACACTCATGGACAGCCTCCTGGGCGGGCTTGAGGCCGGCTGGTTCGAGCTCATGGACGCCCTCACCTACGGCTTCGAAGACAAGGCCTACACGCCGACTGACCCCGCCGGCACCTTCTCCTCGTGGCTCATGGACGAGAACTAGTTCGGTCCCACTCCGCTGAAGGGGCCTGAGCTCGGTGAGGCGAGGGACAGAGCGGCCCAGACCAACACGAGCGCACTCACCTTCATCAATTAATTGTTTGAAATGTAAATATAAAGAAACACACAATTTTGCGTACCATTTCCGCCTTGAAGAAAGTAGAAAATGTTGGGACCCTTGGATCACCCACGGTCAACGTTGGTCAATGAGGAAGTGTCCACGAAGAACAAGAAGAGGAAGAACAAGGCTGGGGGGGAGCAGGAAGTGCTTGGGGGATGCTCGTAGGTGGCGCAAAAGTAGGAGAGGTGTAAGGCATGGTGGTATGATGATATGCTTCTATTTGTTGGGTGATGTACATTATAGTTACAAATATATGAAGAGCAATAGTACTATAGACAGTAAGACGGCTGGCTGCGGTCCCGCGTCCTCCTCCCTCGTTGAAGGCGCTGATCCGAGTCGTCGGGGAGATGTCAAATGAAATGTAGAAGAGTTGAGCTTCCCTCTCGCGTGAAGTTGTGAGCCGCTCGTGTCGTTGCCTCTGCATCGGCACAGGCGGCCCGTCGCCCGGTGGTGTTCGGCGCGCGGTTGGGATGAAGGCGATCGGTCGCGCGAGCTGCATGTCGTTGTTCTGTCTCTCAGACGTCGTCGCAGTCGGTGCCGGGCGTCCACCGCTCGCGCTCTCTCGCACGGGTGGGTAGTGGTCGTAGTGGTGGTCGTAGTTGGTACATCAAGATGGTGGTGGTCTTCGGCCTGCGCGCTCACTCGCTGTCGACGGCGAGGAGGAAGGGGTGCGACTGGACCTCCGCGGTGGTGGGCCTCTTGTCGGGTCGGGTCTTGAGGATGCGGGTGACGAGGTCGCGCGCGCTCTGGGAGACGAAGTTGGGGAAGGGGTGGATCATGCCGACGGTGGTGCGCTGGAAGATCTCCTTGAAGCTCTTGGCCTGGAAGGGGAACGAGCCGCAGAGGAGCGCGTAGAGGATGCTGCCGAGCGCCCAGGTGTCGACGGCGACCGGGTTGTAGGGCTGGCGCAAGATGATCTCGGGCGCGACGGTGTGGGGCGAGCCGCACCACTTGGCGAGGGGCTTGTCGGTCTCGAAGCGCGTAGCAAAGCCAAAGTCGCAGAGCGAGACCTCGAGGCTGTGCTCATCGACGAGCACGTTTTCGATCTTGAGGTCGCGGTGGGCCACCTTGTTGTTGTGGCAGAACTCGACGGCGTCGACGATCTGCTTGAAGATGACGCGGATGGTCTCCTCGGAGAGCGGGCGGTTCTTGCGGATGAAGGTGTAGAGGTCGCACGACTTGTGCTCAAAGACGAGGAAGACGCGAGCCTCGTCCTCGTAGACATCGAGGAGCTGAATAATGCTGGGGTGGGCCTGGAGGCTCTGCAGGATGTCGATCTCCTGGTTGAGCTCCTTCCGCTTCTCCTCGGAGAGAGCCTTCTTCTCAACGATCTTCACCGCCACCTTCCTGCTGGGCGAGTGGCGCGAGAAGCCCAGGTAGACAGAGGCGTTCGAGCCCCGGCCGAGGACCTTGTCCGAGAGGAGGTAGTTGCCCAGGACGGGCATGGCCGGCTGCTGCTGTGCGTGCTGCATCTTTTCCGAGATTGAAGTCGAAATTGTGTGTGTGGTGCAAGTTTGTTGCGTCTCTGCCGCGTAGTGCAGATGTTTTGGAGGAGGAGGAGTCGAAGATGCGGTTCGGTGCCCGCTACGTGTCTTTGTGTGTCTTTGTGTGTCGAGTTTTCTTCTTCTACTTCCGACTAAAAGGGGAAGCGAGAGGTGACACTCGCGGTTGTGTGCGTGTCGTCGGGGTCGTGGAAAAAAGTTCGAATTGTTGCCGCTGATGTGGCGCCGCCTTTTATGCCGCCCCAATTTTCCCGCCGTTTCTAAGAACCGGATGGAGTTGGATGAAATTCCAACATGTTTCCTGGCAGGGACCGGGCAACGTGCCTCCGGATACGCGGTGGCGGGCGACACGAGTGGCGGAAGCCGGGATTTCGCCTGACTTGCACGTTTGCGGCGGTCGGTTGCTCGGGGCGTTTTCGGTGGCGCCAGAGACGAGCGATTTCCATGGAAATGCGATGCTTGCTTGTCAAGAACGTCGAAAGAGTGTTGGAGGTTGGCGTGATTGTTGGGGCGTGATCTGGCCCACAAAAAACGGAGCCCAGGACACAACGTTGTTGATCTGGGTGCTTGGGGTGCATGACCCTAACAAGGCAAAAAGACGTCCAAAGTCTTGGCGTCGCTCTGTGTTTGCGGCGAAAGCCCGTCAGCTCGCCCATTTGGTGGGGCTGCGTGCTATGCGGGCCAGACGCACACGCCACAGACTCGGGCCCCATGTGCTGGATGCGCGCCAACAGCGGGAGCGTGCTGGCGGTCAGTGGTGCGCATTCTCGCCGGTTGGTGCGTGTTCCCTCACACCGGAGACCACACAGCTGGCAAAAACGAGCGATCTCGCCATTATGCACTGGAAAATATGTGCGAATCGCCACATTTGGGGCTTTTCGAATCTTCGCTTGCCAATTCGCAGGAGCCGTGCACGATTTGTGCTGGGGTGGGGACTATTTAACGAAATAAGGATTCTTTTTTATTTTTGGGCCAACACCCCAAGATGGCCCTACAGCTCCGCGATCGCATTGCCAAGGATGGCCGCAACCTGGGCCGAGGCATTTTGAAAGTAGATGTATGCTTTCTCAGCTCGCCAGTGTCTAATCCGTTCACAGATCGCAATTTCAAATTTAATTTTGCTGTTCTTTCTGCAGGGATTTATCAATCACATGATCGATCCTGTTTTGATGCGTTCGTGCGCTGGCGAGCTGGCGGAGCGGTTCAAGGTACCATACCTTGTAGCGGAAACGTACATTTCGCGTTAGCTCTGACCTCATTCTTGTTCTCCGGTGCAGGGCATGGGCGTAACCAAGATCCTCACCGTGGAAACCTCTGGCGTCGCCCCTTCGCTCATGACCGGTGCGCTGTTCTCCCCTAAGACTGGTGATGTTGGTGATTTCGCAGCCTCACCGTTGTTGTCCGTGTGCGTCCGTGTAGGCCTTGAGTTGGGTTGCCCCGTCATCTACTGCCGTTCTGGCAAGCGCCCCATCACAATGGACCACTTCCTCACCACAGAATCCGTTTCGCACACGGTGCGCTCCTTCCTTGTCCCTGCCCTTCACTAGCTCGCTTGCTCACGCGCGCACTCAAACACAGAAAGGAGGGTCTGTGTCCCTTTTTGTTTCACAAGAGTACCTCAAGGCTGAGGACAACGTCCTCCTCATCGACGACTTCTTGGGTGCGCACTCCTGTTGTGGAGGCGAGCACCGATCATGGTCTCACTCATCTGTCACACTTTCTGCCACACAGCTTCTGGTACCACCATTCGAGCCCTCATGAACCTCATCGAGCAAGCTGGCGCTAAGCTGGTGGGCATCGGCGCCCTTGTGGAAAAGAGCTTTGAGGTATGCCGTGACGTATCTCTTGCCCACGTCCTCGCCTCGCATCTGACGCACTACCCCCACAGGGCGGTCGCGAACTCCTTTCCAAGCTCACGGACGTGCCAATCGTGTCCTTGGCTGTGATCGACGGCATGGAGGGTGACGCCATCACTTTTGCTCCCCTCCCCGCCTCGCAATAAACGTTTTCGTTGGCCGTGTCGTGCTCCAGCCTCCAACGTCTCGCAACGGTCACCACGAAAGGGCGCCAAGGCTTGTGTGTTCCCCCATTTTTCTTTTGATTTGTTTATTCTTCTTTTGATGTTCTGATCGAACGAGAATGAGCAGCCGCCTATGTACAAGCCAATCCTCCCTCTTCTACTACGACTTGGCTTTGCCTCTCGTGGAGGAAGCCTACTTGCCTACTGCTACACGACGAATGGACCGCACGGTGTGATTCTCATGCTGAATGTTCTGTTGAAGAAGAAAAGAAGCGAAGGAGTTAGACGCGAATGAAAGCAAGGAAATGGAGGAGATTGAGGAGGAATGGGCGTACGGTCTGCTTGTTGTTGAGGAAATCGACCTGGTACTGCCACTGACCGCTCTTGACGGCGCGGACGTCGCACATGCCGGGGTTCTTCTTGTAATCGAGGTACGCCTTCTCGACGACGTCCGAGGCCGTCGCATCGTACGGCAGCCAGCGGCTACCTTCCTGGAACTCCCAGAAGTGGTCATAGCCGGCGGGCGTAAGCTTGGGCTCGGACGCCTTCGAAGACGAGGACGTAGATGACGAAGAGGAAGAGCGCGACGAGGATCGAGTCGAACGAGAAGACGACTTCTTGGCCTCCTTGGCCTTGGAAGAGGAGGAGGAGGAGCTGCTGCTGCTGCTCTTGGACTTCTTCTTCTTCTTGTCCTTCGACGACGACTTCTTGCTCGATCGGCTGGGCGATTTCGAGCGCGACGACTTCCTCTTCTTGCTCGAAGAAGACGATGACGACGAAGACTTCTTCTTGGGGGTCCTCTTCTTGAGGCCGAGCTTGTACTTGCCCGAGCTCGAGAGACGATAGCGCGCGCCCTCGTGCCTCAGGATGCCCTCATCGACAGCGTTCTTGAATGCGCGGCGGAGGAAGATCTTGAAGTTATCCGGAAGGTTCTTGCCGTAGTTGGCCTCGATGTGCTTGGCGATAGCCGGGCCGCTCGAGCCGGTCCTCTCCTGAAGATGTACGAGTGCGTTCGCAATCATCCTCGCGTAGGTCGGCTTCCCGTTGCGCTGCTTCTGGGTCAGCTTCTTCTTGGGCGTGGCCGCGCTCTTCTTGGTCGCCGCCTCCTTCTTGGCCTCCTCCTCCTTCTTGCGGTGGCCGACCACCTGCGACGGCTGGAACACCGGCTGGATGAGCGACACGTAGTCCGTGGGCTCGCGCTTCACCTCCTTGGCCCGACGCGGGATGGGTTCTCTCGGCATGGTGGTAGTGTGGGGGAGGAACGAGAGTGTGATGGGTTAGGTAGGTTGTTGGGAGAGTGCGAATAAAGAAGAAGAGGCAACAGGAGGAAGGGGCAATTTATCCGTTACGGTGGCCCGACCAGGCCCCAATCGCGGCACTCAAACCCTTCGAAGAAGCCTAATGACCAAACGGCAAAAGCTTATTGGAATGGATTGTGTTTTTGTGTTTTGGGGGGAGGGTAGGTTCGAGTCTCACTGTAGCGAAATTTAGGTCTGTGGGAGACTGCCGAACGCACGGCGTACAGGACCAGGAGAGGATCGGAAGACGAAACCACGATGCGTGTGGAGACGAAGTTGGTCTTGACTCAAAGATTATGTGGCGGGGGAGAGCAGTCGCTCTCGTGCAAGGCCTGCATGGACCTGATCCTGTGACTGTAAGTCATTTCGAGAAATCACAAATAAAATTTTAGGAAAATTAAAAGGAAAATAAAACAAAAATAGTTCGCTGATTTTGGTCTGTGAGTGGCGATCAAGAGCAGGACCTAGCCGCGATGGGAGGAAGGAATTAGCAGTGATGAGGTTGTCTGCGTGTGGCCCGCAGACCCTGAAATGTGTTAGTGAGCGACTGGGGGAAAGGTAGAGTTACATTAGACCGGCCACGAGCCCTCAATTAGGATGTAAGTACACGAATTGTATAATAAATTTATTCTTTTTCTTTTTCTTTTACTTTCAAATGAAACAAACTGCACATTGC
Organism: Acanthamoeba rhysodes; assembly: GCA_000826385.1. Lineage (NCBI taxonomy): Eukaryota > Discosea > Longamoebia > Acanthamoebidae > Acanthamoeba > Acanthamoeba rhysodes. The sequence goes on along the minus strand of CDFC01060411.1, from coordinate 152,525 downwards.
AATTAGAAAACAAATTGAACACACACACGCCGAGGGATAAGGATGGATCTTCTTTTGGCCGGCTACGGCAGCAGTGATGACGAAGATGAGACACAGAAGGAAGATGTACAAGCCGAAGCTGAAACAAGGTACATGCGATTGATGGCTAGTGTTGTCATTTCATTCTAATCCTCCCCCCCCCAAATTTACCATCCAGTAAGCCATCACCCAAGCCTTCAAATCCCTTCTCCAAGTTGCCAGCGCCCTCTTCTTCGACCTCAGCAGCTTCTTCCCTCTTTTCTCGCCTACCGCCTCCATCTGCATCAACGACATCGAGCAGCAGCACAAAGGATGACGATTCGAAGGGCAAGGGGAAGCGCACGGTGTCGCTGATGCTGCCCATCTCCAAGGAGGCCCTGCGAGGCAAGTACGAGGACGAGTTCATGCACCAGAGCGGACCCGCCCTCCCCGAGGCACCCAAGCCGTCGGGCCTCTCTGCGCTCCTGCCGGCACCGAAGAACCCCAACCCAGCCAAGCGCCAGCGCATGGCCACCCCGGCCGCAGTGGTCCGACGTCAGATGGAAAACGCGGAGGACAAGAGCGACCCGAGCACAAGCACGCCGATTAGCGACAAAGGTGAAGCGGCGAAGCCCGCAGCATCGTCAACAACAGGAAACGAGGGGCAGGGCGCTCCCCGACAGCCGCCGCGTTCGCTGCGCGCAGCACCTGCGCCGTCCACCGCCCATCATCATCCGCACCAACAGACCGCCGCGCCGTCGCCTGCTCCCGCGCCCGCGCCCGCAGTAGAGTACGCTGCGGCAGGTGCATACGACGCCGCCGCCTACGGGGCCTACTCGGGCTACGAGGCCTACTACCAACACGGCTACCAGCAGCAGGGATACGCGCAGGTGAGAAGCGCCTACACCTTCCGTTGCTGCTACGTGTCGCTTGTAGAAGGAGAAGTGCTAACGTTACCCAATCCGTTTGATGCGCAACAGGGCGGGTGGGACTATTATCAGCAGCAGCAGCAGCAAGCGCAGCCTCAGGCCTCGTTGGGCGACTTGCCGGAGCCTCCACCAGAGGTTCGCAGCATTTTCACAACTCTTCTTCACCACCAGGCTGTGCTCCATTTACTCATTGCCTTCCTCCTTCGTCTACTACAACTTGCAGTTTACGCGAGAATGGGAGCACCTGACGAAGGGCGCCAAGATCGTGGACGTGAGCCAGGCCCAGATCACCGACAAGACCGGCTGGAGCAAGGAGTTCATCCAGGAGAACCTAGCCAAGGCCACTTCGGTACCTGTCCCCTGCCGTGCACGGCACGACGACACGCTCCATGACTCGACTCACCAACAACTCGTGGGCTCGAACCTTGCTAAACGTGAGTTCGTTGTGTAAACGGTGGCGCGCACAGAGCGTGTCGGCCAAGGATCGTCCGATGGGAATGCAGAAGCGCAAGCACCAGATCACGTCGCTCGCCTACGAGGCCAAGCAGAGGGAGATGGAGCTTCTCAACCAGCGCGCCAACGCCCGGAAGACCAAGTCCGAGACCTGGGGCAAGTACGGGTGGTAACGCTCCGTGGACCTCGCTCCTTCGAGCTTTCTCTCTTCATTAAAGTTGGAGACCAGCACGTGTTCGTACACATGCGTGATGGTGGAGGATCGCACGATTGGAGCGAGCCAACGTTTGACCAAACATCGGCGAAATCTCAATGAAATCTTATAAACACACTCGGGAAAAAAGCCCACACCAGCCACAAAAACGGAACACTGCTCGGCCCTCCCTCGCTCTATCTTCAGCACACCTTGCACCCACACACCTCGCTTATCCATTCCCACCACCTCGTCGTTTAGGTCGTCATCAAGAAACAATGTCCGCTGATGGTTTGTCGTCTGCGTCTGCGTCTCCGCTGGCCGGCAGTGGTGCCTGTCTCAAGAGGAAGGACGGCGCGCCGGGGGGCAAGCCATGCCCCAAGAAGGAGGAGGACTTCACCGGCATCATCAGGCGCACCCGTCCGCTGACCGAAGTCACCCGGGGCGATCTCACGCTCGTCGAGTTCACCAACATCGATTGCGACGGCGCGCCCATCGTCGACGCCTTCCCCTCCACCGGCGTCGTGTCCGTTCTCGCTGGTAACACCCCCCCCAACCACCCCCAACCATCGCACACGCACGCGTGCTTGGTAGCGTCGTGGCTCTGAACCGTGTGTGTGTGGAATGCAGGAATGCAGCTGGTCAAGTCGATGGGCCTGCCACTGGTGGGCGTGCTCAAGTCCCTCAGCATCCCCTCGGTGGCGACCATACAGTGCGAGCAGCCCTCCCACCCGGCCCGCATCTACGGCAACCGCGGCATCGTCATCTTCGTCTGCGAGATCAGCCTCGACGAGTCCGTGGCCCGGTCCGTTGCCGACCTCATCTACGACTTTGCCCGCAGGCACCGCTGCCCTATGATCTACACCGTCGAGGGCATGGCCACCGGCGACACGTATGCCTGAACCCTCCCTCCTCGCTTTATTCGATCAACTTTGCAGCTGACGCGTCACCGCACACGCACACGCACACGCACACGCACACGCACACGCACACGCACACGCACACGCACACGCACAGGATCAAGCTGGAGTCGGGCGAGGAGGTGTCGCTGGCGCAGGATGACGGGGAGGGAACGGCGGAGGAGGGGATGCACACGTTCATCGACGACTCCAAGCTGGCCGAGGCCCACATCAAGAAGGAGGAGGAAGAGAAGGAGAAGGAGAAGGAAAAGGAAAAGACGAACGAGCAGCAAACACAACACGAGGAGGAGGAGAAGAAGAGCGAACAAGGCGAAGAGCACGAGAACGGGAAGAAGGGCCCTAGCAAGGGCGAGAAGGACCAGAAGAAGGGCAAAAAGGAGCAGGAGACGAAGAAGAAGGAAGACGACAAGAAGGCGGCGGCGAAGGCGAAGAAGGAGTCAAAGAAGCAGAAGCAGAAGAAGAAGCGCGAGGAGGACGAGGGACGAGGTGCGGCGAAGGGAGGTGATGATGGCAACGACGACGACAAGAAGGAGGAGGGCAAGGAGGCGATTGCACGCAAGCTCTACGGCGACAAGGTGCACTTCGTCACCACCGATCCCGCACTCGCGCAGAAGCTGCGCGGACTCGACTGCGTGCCGGTCGTTGATGGCGTCATCTCGGGCGTTACTGGTACGGCGGCTTTCACGGCACGACCAACGACACGACCAACGACACGACACGACACTCATCGTTGAGTGTGTGCGCAGGTGCGATCTTGGCCGAGGCCGCGTTGGTGGACCAGGAGGTGACGGGGCTCGTGGTGCCGACGAGCACCATCATCCCGTCGGCCAAGTCAGCGATCGTGCTGCTGCACCTGCTGGAGAAGCTGGTGCCGGGCATCGCCATCTCCGTCTCCGAGCTGGAGAAGCTCGAGGACGAGCTGGAGGAGGTGCGCAAGGCCGTCATGAAGGCCCTCCCGGCCCTCACCCCCAAGGCCCCGCCGGCCAGCCTCTACCTCTGATCACAATCTCTTTCCCTTGAGAATTGATGTAAATACAGGAATCGTGTGGCGGTGATGGTGATGATCATGGCTGTGGGTGAGGTGACCATTGAAAGAAGTGCTCTTCGTTGGTGCTGTGGGCGTGGTGGACAGGACTCGAAACGAAGAAAGGCGGACTGGACGGGACAGGACCTGGGGACAGGGCCTCGAAAACTCCCGGGTGGTCCTAGCCCAGGACTAAGGGCAGGAGGACGGCAATGACCCCCGGGAGGTGGCGCTGTACGGGCGCGGCTAAGTGGGCCCATAGTTCGTGAGCGCAATTTGAGGCCGGTTTCAATGGAGCGCCTGGGGAACTTAACTTGTGCGGGGGCAGCAGCGGATTGGTCAGACCTCCAGGATAAAAGGCTGAGCTCGCCCTCCCCATTCCTCATCGTCTAGCTTCAACCAATACACCAAACCAAACAGCCCACCGGCCTTCAACATCAGTAGTGTTCCACCGAACTCTTCTTCAACCATGAGGCAACAACAACAACATCATCAACTCGTGCTGCTGGTCTTGGCGGCGCTGTTCTGCCTGGCCTCGGCCGACTGCGCCGTGCGGATCGAGCAGTCGCTGGGCTCGGCCTGGACCGGTGCCGGCGGCGTGCCGATGTCCCAGTGGAACGCCCGCATCGTCTCCTCGGGCTCCGAGACCGTCACCGCTCTCCAGGTGGCCTTCGGCGCGCCCACCACCGCCATCGACCAGGTCTGGGGCCTCGAGCCAGTTGCCGGAGCCAGCCGGGTCTACGAGCTGCCTGACTACGTCATTCTCAACGGCGGCCTGGCGGCCGGCCAAGCCTTCAACTGGGGCTACATCTGGGAGTCGTCCGCCCAGGCGCCCCTGTCGGTTGCCAACGTCCAGTGCTCGGGCGGCGCCAGCCCGACCCCGGCGCCGTCGGCCAGCTCCAGCCCGGTGACTGCGCCGTCGGCCAGCTCGAGCCCCGTGACCGCACCCAGCGCTTCGCCCACCATCGTCGCCTCGCCGGCCCCGTGCCAGCTATCCGTGTCGCAGACCGCCCGCCCCAGCAACGCCGGCGGCTCGTGGACCGAGGGCGACTTCTTCTTCCAGATCTACGACCTGGCACTCCTCAACTCGGGCTCGCGCCCCGTCAGCTCGGCCGTCATCGCCATCGACACGGCCCCCAACCAGCAGCAGGTGATCACCCAGTTCTGGAACCTCGAGCGCCAGAGCGCCACCTCGAACCTCTTCAATGTGCGCAACCCCGGCGGCAACATCGAGGTGGGCGCCACTCTGGGCGCCGGCTACATCGTGCGCACTCCCCTCTCGGCCGGCCCGCAGGTGCCGCCCGCGATCAGCCTCGTCTCGGTCAACTGCGCTGGCGCCGGTCCGTCGCCGTCGGCCTCGGCCCTGCCCACCATCGTGGCCACGCCGCAGCCCTCGGCGTCGCCCGCGGCCGGGTGCAACGCCGCGGTGAGCATCGTGGCCCGCTCGGCGTCGGCCGGCGGCAGCTGGACCACCGGACCCAACCAGTTCTTCCAGATCTTCGACATCACCATCGCCAACACCGGCCAGCGCCCGCTCAACGGTGGAGTGCTCACCTTCGGCCTCCCCGTGGCCGGCTCCACCATCACCCAGTGGTGGGAGCTCAACCGACAGGGCAGCACCAACGCCTTCAACGTGGCCTTCAACTTCGGCGCGCTCCAGGTGGGCGCCAGCCAGGGCGCCGGCATCGTGGTGCAGACCTCATCGCCCTCGCAGGCGCTCCCGTCGGCCGTACTCTCCAACCTCGCCTGCGCCGCCTGATCGTGCAGGCCCAGTTTGTGACCACCGCCTGAGCCCAGCCCGGAGTCACTTCTCCTCCTTTCTGTCATCACCACTTTGTTGTGCTTTGTTGCTTTGACCGCGAGTCAATACATTCTTCGATCGTTCATTTGAAAACAAACCTACCTTGCGCTCACAGGTCGTGCGGTATTGTTCGATCAAACGAGACCAAAGCCCTCGGCGTGCATGAGCGCCGTGGTGAGCTTCTCCTTGAGCTTGGCCTCGTCGCTGTATTCCTATTGTCGTGGCAACACGTTACATGACCATCAGTTAAGTGGTGGTGGTGAGCCTGCGCGATGAGATGGTGGAGGGGGTACGGGCAAGTCGAGGATGTTGAAGCACGTATGCGACGCGGGCAGGTGCTCGTTGTCTTGGCCCATGCTCTGGATCACGAACTTCATCGAGCCCAAGCCTTGATCGCCCCAAAGGGTGAGTGCTTCGTCCTGGTGGTAACAAAAGCCAGAGAGGGACACGATGTGCGCCGGCGAGGAGCGCACCCTGGACCGGCACGCGGTCGGACCCCGTGCAAAAGAAAAGGAGTCGCTTCTGCAGGTCCACGGGCAGTTCGTGCACCACACGCCAGAACGCCCTGCCGCACGACACGACGCGCACGACACGATGACGGTCAGGTGACAGAGGCAATGGAGGTCGAAGGGCGGGTGGGGATCACCTGATGGTGGGGTGCTCGGCGGTGTAGGGGGGCTTGTAGAGGGTCACCTTTTCCAGGTCCCTGAGGTCCCACTCCTGACTGCCGCATACCAGCAGCTCCAACTCTTCCGGGCGGAACAGCTGACAAGGCGCACCAAATGGCGGTTAGTCGTGAATTGCATTGCATTGCATTGCGTGTGCGTGTGCGTGTGCGTGTGCGTGTGCGTGGTTACCTGGAGCACTTCTGAGTCAAGCAGGAGACGGAAGCCCTCGATGAAGGCCTTGAGCTGGCTCAGGACGCTATCGCGCAGTATCCACCTCACATACAAATTCACGTACTCTGTACGAATCAACACACGCTCACGTTTAGTAGCAGCCAGCAGAGCAGAGCCCAGAGAGAAGCGGCGATCAAGGCCGCCCAGATGTATGTACCCTGCCGATTGTCGTTGGTGACGGGCACGTCCTTTCCGCCGGGCTTCAGCTCGTGCTCCAGCATCTCGCCGAACCTCTCCTCCGTCGTCACTGTTTCGAATCAACCACAACAAATGAGGATCAACAAGAACGACATGATTGAATGATTGAAGGGTGGGCTATTACCAAAGTTGAGGGCGAAGGTCTCTTCTACATTGCCGTCGTAGCGGAGCAACTTCTCCAGGTTGCTGCCCAGCGTCGGGAATGCCTGCAGGGCCAGGGTCATTTACATCAAATAGCCGCCACGCGTCGTGCGTGTGTGCATGTGCGGTCATATAGGTAAAACGCGGGCGTACGTCTTTGAGGTCATCGAGAGTGACGGGCGCCTCGATTCCCTGAAGAAGCTGCTTGTAGATCACCATCGGGAAGTGAATGTCCAGGATGACGCCATTGTAGATGGCCAGCCCAAGGATCTGGAGAGTACGAACGTTGACGAGGTCAGAGTGGGGACGGCGGTGCACTCAGAAGACAAGCTCGCGCTGATTGGAAGGGGTGAAACAAAATAGATACCAAGCCGACCAGTCGGAAGTTTTGTTCGTTTTCCAACGAGCCAGGGTTGAACCTGCGCGCGACCCAACAAAAACCCGCCCACCAGCAATCCAACGTGGTTAGTGTGCGCGAGTGCGGCCAAGCTTCGATTCGAAGCGAGCGACAGTCGCGATGCTCGGGAGCTGAAAAGCGCGCGTACCAGTAGGTAGTGTTTTCGGCGTGGCATGTGAACATGCCGTAGTTGGGGTCAAAGAGCTCGTGGACGGCCAGATGGAAGAACTCCTTTGTCACGCCACCCTTGAAACACGTGCACGCACACGCACACGTGAGATTGTGTTCAATGGCAGCGCAGTCGTCGGGTGGCTGTTGGGCACAGTACCTGGTCGATGGCCTCCTCGCCTGCAAAAATGACTCGGATCGGTTTCTTCAGATCTCGGGGCGAGGCCGCCAGCAACTGTGGCAAGGGCGCGAGAGTGAGCTTTGAATTGTGTGGCATGGACCACGCCAGTAAGAGGAGTCGCGGATTGTTTGGAGTTCACTCACCTGGGCAAGGGCGTCTTGGATGAGCAGCCGACGTCTGACCACGATGGCCAACACCGGCAGGGCACTGTCCTGCCCGCTCAGCGCTTGTGCGTAGGCCTGCCGATGGTCACGTATGGCATGAGAAGAATGCGACAATGAGAGGCGAAGGAGGAGGAGAACAAGGACGCGCGGTGCACCTGATTGACCTGGATCCCCATCTCGTGCTCGGCGTGAATGTGAAGAATGTTGATTTTGGCAGTGGTGGAGAACAGGAACGGGTAGCGACACAGACTGAACACGAGCTTGTTCCCCGACTTCCACGTCCTGCATTGACGCGCGCAAGGCATGCAGAATGAGCACCGCGACTACTTTTGAGGTGACAAATGACCAGCGGGTTGGTCTAGGCAGTAACCTACTTGTATTCCTTGGAGAGGTCGACGCGTTCGGAGACCGCGGCGTTGTAGAACTCCGTGTATGGTACGATGCGGCCCTGCTCGTTGGCCTTGTCTGCGCGTGTGCGGTGGTGCGTGCCGATATGGTCAGCAAACGCGAAGGTGGAAAGAAGAGTTCACGGGAGGGGTGGTGTACAGAGGAATTCGAGGGTCAGGGTGGCGGAGAAGATCGGCTGGTCGGGCGCGCCTTTGGTGGTGATGAGAAACGATAGGTAGGCCGACACGATACGGACCACCTTCTGGAAGTGGTCCGCTGGCAACCTTCGCACACAACCGTCCAATTAGCCTTTCGCGTGATGCCCACGTTAATCGGGAGAGAGAGGAGAACGCACCGCGCCCACCAGTTGGAGAGTATTTGCTTGGAGGGGTCGTTGAGTTTGAGGAGCGCGGCGCACAGTCGCTCCACCACAACGTGGCTCTTGGGCGTGTCCAGGAAAAGCGGGTTCTGATAGCCACACATTAGAATCAAGAAGGTAAGATATCTGAGCGTGGCTTGTCTTGGTGCAAAGAGTTGATCATGTGTCTACCGCTTACCTCGAAAATGATGATATAGACACGCAGCTTTTCGGTCAGCCTGCCAGTCGTGGGCGAGATCCACGATACGTGCACACGCACACGCGACAAGATGTGACCATAGAAAAACGTTTGCGTGAAAGGAGGGCATAGCGAGAGTACCTGGCCGGGTTGGGGATTGAGGGTAGTTTGTTTACAAGGCGCGCCGTGGCATTGCCGAAGGCGTTCAACAGCGCGGGATTAGCGCGACCCTGAAACGGAAACCAGCAAATGGTAGAGTTGAGCGTTGAGCCGTGCGTGCGTGCGCTGCACGCGTGCTAGTGTCAGCCACCACGTGCGTGCGTTGCATACGTGCGTCAGAATAACAGAGTAAGCCTCACGGACAGCGTTGAGGTCAACGCCCGGGTCAACATCGCCAGTGTCCATGTGATTGGCCTGAATGGGAGGCCTCGAGTTAGATCTTACGTGATGCGGCGGGAGGGAAGACGGAGAGTCGTAACGTACGGCAAGAAACGAAGCGTTCATGCACATGGGCGAAGAGAACATGAGGGAGAGCGCGGCCTGGAGCTCCATCGGGGACTTGTTGGCGATCAGCACCTTCAGAGAGGCCAACCTACACACACACACACACACACACACACACACACACA